>JANTPZ010000578.1:0-16550 GCA_025593235.1 Vachellia pachyceras | reverse complement strand
TCTATTTAAGATTTGATGTATTAGGTTCCAAGTAATCCAATTAATGAATAAAATATCTCAAAGATTGGTAAAATTACCATTAGGTATCAACTAGTCCGGTTGTTTTGACGACTGGTGAAGTTGTCAATAACAATCGGATCAGTTATTGCTGAGACTTGATGGTAATTTTTTAATCTTTAAAATATTTTATTCATTAATTACCCTATTTAACTTTTCAAGGTAAATTTTCTAAAATTTAAAGCACCAAGGAGGAGGCCAAAAAATAATTTATCAAAACGTACAAGGCCAGAAGATAATTGTATCTTCAGGTCAAGTCTCACAAAAAACCAAAAAAAAAAAAATGCTATCTTCAATCTGCGTATCCGACTCAACTGCATCATTGTTTCAGAGGCATTCTGAACTGAGCTTTCGCCTTTTAGTAACAACTGCGAAGAAGATGGCAGCGGTGGCTCGGCCGCATATAATGCACTCTTCTTCGATGCTTCGACCCTCCTTTCTCCTTCGAAAGCTCCCTCGCTCTCTCTCTCATTACTCCTCCTTTCCAAGCACTATCCCCTGCAAAATCTCGACCACTCGTCGCTTCTGCACCAACTTCGAATCTGTTCCGGAGGTGCCCCTCTATTCGTTTGATTTTTTAATCCGTGTACTGCAAAATTTTTTCTTTGCTTTAATTATTTCTGTCGTATCTAGAGTTCGTCGCCGGGGAGTGAATCAGGCGTCTCCATAGTTGGTGATCTTCTCGATTATTTAAACGAGTCCTGGACACAATTCCATGCTACGGGTAATCGAGTTTTTCTTTTTGTTCTTGTTCCTATGTGTTAAGCTATAATACTGGGCTATGTTATTTTATTTTTTGAAATGTTTTTTTTTCACTGTACTGTGTCATTGCCCGTCCTAAGTGGGTTGGCGTCACGGAGAAAATCGTACAATTTGCGAATTTTGTGGCTTGGTAAACGGCTAATTCAAACTTCGCTATTGTTTGAATTACTTCACTTTTAAGATCCGGTAAACTTTGGGGCTAGAAACTACCAGCTTGATAAAAGCCCAGCTCGATATTGGAATCCTATTAACATATCAGCCTAATTATAAGTCCTTAAAATAGAGATTAGTAAGTTCAATGTACCACTTTATAGTCAACTGTCTTATATTATGGTCTCATTTACAACTTCTATTTTTCCTGCAGCTGAAGCGAAACGAAAGTTAGTTGCTGCAGGTTTTCATCTGCTAAATGAGAATGAAGAATGGGACCTTAAGCCTGGTGGACGCTACTTTTTTACACGAAATATGTCTTGCATAGTTGCTTTTGCTGTAGGTGAAAAGTGAGTGAAATTCTCATCGGTTGAAAGTATTCGTCTTCCAATTATAAAAGGAGAATTCAGCAGACTTCTTTGATAAATTCATTTTTCTATTGTTTTTTTTTTGCCTTTTGGTTTATTTTAGAAACATTGCCAAAAGTACGGATACTAAATCATTACATAAGATAAGATACAATAAAGACCACTGGGCATCTCTTTTCTGTCTTTTTAATTTTCTTCATTTCTACTGCTGCTCAACTGACTGTTTTCCATGCTTTCTAACTTACCCTTTGAATATGATTGTGGATTTTAGGAAGTCAACATATTTGTACTTCCCGCTTATTTTTTGTACAGTGTGCTTCTCTTGTTTTAAACTGTCCATTTTGTTATACCATCTGTTTTTGCAACTTTAATGTGCGTTTGTGCATGATAGCTATTCATTTTCTAATTTTAGGCAAGTTGAATGGAAAAATATTGATTAAATGTTCTTATATTTGCAGATATACCATTGGCAATGGTTTTCATATCATAGCTGCACACACAGACAGCCCATGTCTAAAATTAAAACCAAAATCAGCATCATCCAAATCAGGCTATCTGATGGTCAATGTGCAGACATATGGGGCTGGATTATGGCATACATGGTTTGATAGAGATTTGAGTGTCGCTGGAAGAGTCATTGTGAGCAGCAGCGGTAACAGTTATTTGCACAAGCTTGTCAAAGTGAAGAGACCTCTTCTACGCATACCAACTCTTGCCATTCATCTTGACCGGTCTGTTGCAGCTTTGTATTTTGTCTTTTTTTCAACGTCATTCCATTAGAATTGCAACTTGAATGGCATTTAGATTCTTGCAACATGATCATATTGTGCAGTCAAATCTTCATTTAGAGTGATTTTTTTTCATGCTAGGTTGTATCCGCACCTTTAAGATTTAATTGCAGAAAATAAAACCTTTTATGGCACTTAAAGTGGGAAAATTGACCCATTTAAATTCTCCATAAAGCGTCTCTTACCACTCAATGTGGGGCCTAGGCATCCAATATTACCTTAGCCTCAATCAATTGGCCCTCCTTGGAGAGCCATAGTCCCTATGGTTAAAATTTGCGACACTTCACTTGGCTTTCTCATAATTCAAAACCCTTTGTAGGTAGTCCTTTTGGAAATCATTGGGGAATTGGCCACTATCTTTGGTACTGATTAATAGGTA
Source organism: Vachellia pachyceras (assembly GCA_025593235.1). Taxonomy (NCBI): domain Eukaryota; kingdom Viridiplantae; phylum Streptophyta; class Magnoliopsida; order Fabales; family Fabaceae; genus Vachellia; species Vachellia pachyceras. The sequence goes on along the minus strand of JANTPZ010000578.1, from coordinate 14,046 downwards.
TCTAATTTCAATGGAGAACTATTCTCCAAAAGCTAGCAATTGAGATGAAAAAACCTCGAAGAAGCCACTTAAATTGTTCAATAGAGTATCCTAAATTACTCATTGTGAGATTTAGGTGTACTCTAGCCTCCATCTGGCACATATCAAAATGGTTGTGAATAGACCTGGGGTACCCCCCTGCCGTGGGTCAATTTTCAGCAATAGATATATGGAATGTTGATTCCATTAACCTCTCTTCTTGTTTGTTTTATTGTTTAGCACAGTGAACCAGGACGGTTTTAAACCAAATCTAGAGACTCACTTACTTCCATTACTCTCATTGAAACCTGAGGAAACGTCTGGTTCAAAAGAGAAGAATGCAATATCCAAGGCTACTCATCATTCACTGCTTATGGAGGTAATTCATCATTCCTACAGTGAAGTTAAACAGAGTTTTTTAACTTTGGGAAGGGCTTGAGGAAATTAACGGAGCATGAAAGTGCTTGATGCATGGGATCATGACACTGTTTGTTGACACTTGCATAGGATGTTAGCAGAAGATTTGTCTTCAACTGTTACTTAGGATAGAGGCTTAATTGGGACTCCTTTTGGGTCCATGATTAATCCTTAGGATAGAGGCTTAATTGGAGTGGTACACCTTGTTAGTCAGACCGCCAGACTTTCCTTTTCCCATGATGAAGCTAATAGGTTTTGCCTTGATGTTTTGAAAAATTGTTTAGCGCAATTAATCATGGATTTGCAGGTTTCATATTGACATGGCTGTTTGTTGAACAATGATTACTCTGTGTGCGTGTGTGTTTTTTTTTTTTTTGTTGATAAAACTTTACTCTGGTTAACTTGTTTAGAGGTGATTGACTGATTGATGCTTTAAGCTTTAAGCCCCATCCTTTTCAAAGGCTTCTTTATGTTAGTTCTCAATATGAATGAGGAGCAAAGTTTTGAGATGGATTTAAGTAAGTATTCTTGGAATTGTTTTACTTCTCTAGCTTTATTATAAGCTTCGTGAGGAGGATGGGGATAATATATCTAGCCCACCGTTTGATATCAGACAACAAGCCTTTAATAAACCTAGCACTTGTTTTTTTTTTTTGCCCATATTAACCTAGCATTTGTTGCACAAAGCTCTCATTGAACATCACACCTGAGCATCAACTTCCTGAACATTCAATGTACTCAGACACATCTACAATGAATTATCTATTAATCGTAGCTCCTTTTCTATGTTACTCATTCTTTAACAATAATTCTTGACTTTTATTCTCAGATTTTGTCAGATGAGTTGAATTGTCAGGCTGATGACATAGTGAGTGTTGAACTGAATGTTTGTGACACTCAGCCTAGCTGCCTCGGTGGTGGAAACAATGAATTCATATTTTCCGGAAGATTAGACAATCTTGCTTCAAGTTTTTGTGCATTGAGGGCACTTATTGATTCATGTGAATCTCCTGGTGATTTAACCAATGAGCACGCAATACGAATGATTGCTTTGTTTGACAATGAGGAGGTAGTTTTTCTTCTTCCCTTAAGTAACAGGCTTTAAGCTTTGTTCAGACTAGATATCATCCTTTTTCTGGTAAATAGGATAGTTTCCTTTTGAGCATGTTTGAGCTTGCTTTCTTCGAACCATACAGTTATCTGTAACATATGGAATGTGCCTAAATTCTTAAAATTTGTGCAAATGCTACGTTAACCTTGGAAGCTTCAGGACAATATCAACTCTTCCCTATTTAGAGGATAGTGCATAGCATTTATTTTATGGGAATAATTAAATATTATATTGTTCATCTCTGACTGCTATATATTGTTAAAGTTTAGGTGGGTTCAGGTTCTGTTCAAGGAGCTGGTGCACCAACTATTTTTCAGGCCATGAGACGCATTATAAGTGGTTTAACTGATGGCTATATTGGGGAAGGCTCCTACGAGCGCAGCATTCGCCAATCATTTTTAGGTATAGTATCATGCACTTTTGACGATTTGCTTCACGATCCCATCTTTGATTGCTCTTTTAAGTTTTTTCTATTATATGGTGAAAGACATTGACTATTTAACATATGGTTTGATACCATAAACTTAGTACAGGTGTATTGCAAAAAATCCAATTTTCATGTGATGTAGGTAGACTAGAACAGCAAAAAAAAAAAGGCTTAAATGCACATACACCATGAATTTAGACTAGGAATTAATTTTTTTTTTTAAAAGTTCATCAATTACGAAATTTGGCATAAAACACTTTTGTTAGGAAAATTTTCAGTCGCTGTTAGTTGCATCTACTTGTAATTTAAACAGGTTTCACCTTACAGTTACACTTCCTCAACTTCTTTCATGAGATTCAAAGTGTAGCCTATTTGGAAAAAGAGATAGATGATGATGAACTTGAGAAGTTTTCATTTTGAATGAAAATATGTAGATGAATATGTTCCACATAATTCAGGACTTTGTCATACACCAAGATTTGAATCATAGTTATTAATAGCAAAGCACACTTGTACCCAAAGGCTCATGCATCCTACCTTGTATAGCATCACGTGAGCTACATGAAAATGCAATGCACAATATTGAAGATTTCATAACATAATTGCCAATTACTGGTGTATATCGAAAACCAAACTTGCATGAGATAGAAAAAGGATCAGAACATCATAATAATCCACAAATCACTTTGATAAAGTAAGTCCAAACACTTCCACTTCATCCACAAATCACTTTGATAAATTAAGTCCAAACACTTCCACTTCATCAAATGCAACATAATCCCTGAATTTCAGGTTCGTCTTCGGGGTTTTTTTGTTTGTTCATCAGCCTTTTTGAGAGCATAAAAAGAGGAGGATGCCACTGCCCTCTTTATCATTGAAGCAGATTTGGATTGTGACCAAGCAAAACATTACACAGGCAGACACCTCAGCTCCTACCTAATGCTACATCATACCAAGGCACATAATTATTTTCGAATACAAGACAATTTTTATCATTATTTTGTTCTTCATCCTCCTTGCAAGTCAACCACTTATTTCTTTCATCAATCTCTTAATGAGATTTTATCAATGGCATTGATTAAGTCTCTTCATCGAAGCCCTATTATATTTAATGGGTACTTGATCATTCACTATTCCAAGGACGTAGTGAGTAAATCAAGCAGCAATCGTAAAATCACTTAAATCATACACACTTGGCATAGTCTGGAACTGCAAGCTATAAGGTGCTACTAGCCTACTAATGACCATCCTATAAATATATTAGTGATATTCCTTGCTTGAGTTAAGAATATATGCATGAATAATTGTATTTATATTATTTCTAGTCTATGAACAAGAAGTAGCATAGTCTGGAACTCCAAACCATAATGTGCTACTAGTGACCATCCTATGAATATATCAGTGATGTTACTTGCTTGAGTTAAGAATAGATGCATGAATAATTGTATTTATATTATTTCTAGTCTATGAACAAGAAGTATCCTATATTTTTTGTCTGATTTAGCTTTCTAGATGGGACTACTAAATCATCTTTTGTATTCTCTCTCTAATAGTGTCTGCGGACATGGCCCATGGAGTTCACCCAAATTTTACAGAAAAGCATGAAGAACATCATCGACCTGAATTGCAAAATGGACTTGTTATTAAGCACAATGCAAACCAGCGCTATGCAACTAGTGGAATAACATCTTTTCTTTTTAAAGAAGTTGGAAAAATCCATAACCTTCCAACACAGGTGAACTCACTTATGTGTAAAGTTTCATAATTTCTTAACATATGTGTTATGCCCATGTGATCCCGCCTCACTTGGTCTGAATTAGTCTAGCCAATATGACTTCCAAAAACCAATTGGTATATCACAAAAAGCAAAGGTGCCAAGTCCAAAAGGAATTCTAGATACGAGACATCCAGGACTCAATAGCCTGAAACTCAAAATACTATCGATGTTTATGTGAATTTGCTTTTCTCGTATGCTCTTCTTCTTTATGCATTTTGAAAAGCATTTTCCTTATAATGGGGAGTTTGGCATTTACTCATTGAAGATGAGACATTTGATTTATCTGGGGGAAATTCTGGTTGTTTCTTTCGTCTTTGTATGTTAGAAGTTAATATTTGTCTACCTTTAATGTAGGAATTTGTGGTTAGAAATGATATGGGATGTGGATCAACCATAGGTCCCATACTTGCATCTGGGGTTGGCATCCGAACTGTCGATTGTGGAATTGCCCAACTTTCAATGCACAGGTATCCTTTCAATAAAACCGCACATGTATCAAATGATTTTGCATCAATTTATGAGCATTGTATAAAGTTTCAACATAAGGCTATGTAGTCAATAGCTTCATAAGAGAAAACTCACAAGAATCCATCGTTCATTTAGATGGACAGTACAGGGGAGACGTACTAATTAGTCTCTGAAAGTTACATGCATCGATTTTTGGCCCATGATTCTTAGAAATAAGCAATCAAACTCGAACAATACATGGTTTAACTATTTGGCCCTTAATATTATAAATACTTGATTTAATCCCTTGAAGTTTTAGATTCATTGCTCATTAATCGCTGGAGCAATGTCTTGATGGGGGAGACTAATGAATAATGAGTCAGAAAATATAGGGACTGAAACATGTATGTATAACATTCAAGGACCAACTAATTGAGGCTTGCATGTTTTGAGAATTGAATCATATATTTATAAGATTCAATGACCTAATAAATTATGTTGTGGTGATGTAAAAATCCGTGCACTAGAAGAAATGGCCTATGGTGTAACGCAATGAACCATACTGTTTTTCACTTCATCCAAACCATCTAGAATACTAGTTGGCACTATTCATACTGCAGGAGTGATTATTAGTTCCATTTTGTATGGCATTCTGTCGCTTGAATTTTGAGAACCAAGTACTTGTTTTTTATTTGTGACCAATTTTGATCCCGTTGAGATTCTCCATAATTTTCATTATTTCTAGTAAAATTTCATGCTCAAAAGAAGTATGTTGCTTTAGCTGTTTGCTGTTGCATTCAATCTTTGGCTTGCTCCAAACTGTTGGCCGAGTGCAGTGCAAATCCATATTTGTTCATAAACTGTTGTCAATCCTCCAATTGTAGTGTGAGAGAAATATGTGGAAAGAAGGATGTAGACATAGCTTACCAACATTTCAAGGCGTTCTATAAAACTTTTTCAAGCATAGACAAGAAGATCAGTGTAGATTCCTGAGCTTCCTGGATCTCCTTGGTACCACCATGACATTATCATGGAAGATGTCCGATTCACTTCTGAGTTCAAAAGATGCACAGTCCACAGATCCATGACTCATCCCCCAATGTTGCTCTAAATTAAGTTTTTTATATGATAAGGAAGTCGGGGATAAGAACTTGCTTAGAGGTAAATATATTTATGCATCTAAATCAGTTTGGAGCTAGTTGTGAATCAGAACTAAACTTTGGGTTTTTGTTGTCTTTTTTTCCGTTTATAGTCTGATTGGACTACAGGATCTCGGCTTAATTCTGGCAATAAAGCTTGATTCGCATTCTTGAAGCATTTGTATTTTCTTGCTTATCTTTTCTTTTTGTTGGATTATGTTAACAGTTCCGCAAGTATATGTCAAAATGGCCTGCTCAAATGTTTTCCGTAATCAAATTGGAATTTAATAGACTTTGTGCATGATGAAATTTTGATAGCAAAATAACTGATAAGGGGGGAAGAGTTTTGTTTCATGAATGAGAATTTGATCACTGTGAAGAGTAATTTGCTCACATTTCCAAACCTTACCATTCTCTGTTTTTTTTTCTGGGAAATTACTGAGGTCCTAAGGGAGAAAAAAATTGATCACCAAAAAAGGCTTATTAACACGTAACCTACTAGTCATTTGTCGTGGAACTTTTTAATGATTTTATTCATTGATTAAAATATCATAATGCTGTTGCCTTTTCTCCCTTTTTTGCCATGAGAAGGACCGTGAAGTTAACCGCTGTGAAAATTTGGCCGGTCAAAAGTTCTACACGCAGCTTGGGCACGCTTGTTTAATTTTTTTTAACAAAACTAATATTTAAATAATTTACAGATTTTGTGCAAATAGATTTATTCTAGGTAGCTGCTGAAAAGGAGAGTTATTGGGTTTGGTAACAATTATAAAGTGATTAATCATTGATAACTTTTGCTTTATGATAGCCAAACTCATGATTCTTGCAAATGATTTTTAGAGTCATTAAAGAAATGTTTATATTTTGATTTGGATTATTTAAAATACGTAAAATTTATGAAAACAATTTACATAGAAGTTGAGACTGACTCAAATGTTTGCTAGTTTGCAACATTCCACTGGGTTAACACAAATTTAAAAATGTTATTTGCTTAGAAGTTCAATTCTTGTCCTTACAATATAATCAGTCACATCCTAGCCTCCATATCTCTCGAGTCTTCGCTTTACCTCCCCAGTATAGAGATCACTGCTTTCAAAGGCTCAAGGATAGACTTTTATTCTGAAACAGAAAAATGGGTAGGAAAGAGAAAAAAAGAAAAAGTAGAAAAAGAATATAAAAGAAAAAACCTAAGTTTCAAACTAAGATTTTGTAACCAAAATAGCTTTTGAGAAACAAATTTTTGCTCGGACAAAACCTATGTTTTAAAATCAAACCTAGGTTCTAGAAAGAATTGATCACCAAATAAGCCCTCAATCAGCTTAAAATGGAAAAATATCATTTCCCTAGGAAAACCATTTTCCCAGTGAGAGAATAATTAAAAACATGCGACTAATGGAAATTTTAGCAAGTGACTAGTAGAGGATAAATGTTCAAATGAATGGCAGAATACGAGTTAAACATACAATCTAACATCCAGAAAGTAAGCCATGCATATAGAGTACACGTTAAGGATTATTCACCAGGCTACCGTAAATCTATAAATGGCAACTGGAGCTTGACCGGCTCCGGCTAGACAAGCATCAAAGCTCTGCATCGCATCAGCAATTGACCTCCCAAGTTCTTTTACCGCAATTCATTGAGCGTTGAAGGTAGCTGAAGTTTAAGGAAGAGGGGGATATCATTAATACACTTTCAGAAAATTTCAGAGGGTGAAAAAATTGCTATAACAAACTTATAGTAATGGGAAGAATAAGCCCTCATAATCTATGATTAGAACTGCTAGTGACAAGGTACGTCGGTGAACATCATCTTGTTATTGACTTCTCACAATTTTAAGATGCAGAAGTCGTTAAAATAGGAGGAAAACTGTAGCTTAACATGTCTACAAGGTACTCTTGTGCGATTAACAGGGCATACCTTCATCCAAGTCAAGCTCAGACTTCATCAGCTCCGAAAACATCTTCAAGTCATTCTTCATTAGCAGCAGCAATGAATGAGCTCAAAATAAGTTGAACATCCACAGGGAATATTAATCATTTAGGATGCCAAATGCATCCGCTAAACCGAGCATGGAGGAATGGATTGTAGTGGTCCACAATTATGAGTCCATTCCATTCCAACTCGGCCTACATGCCTGTGCTCCAGTCAGCTTAAAGTGATTATGGCGCTAAGGAAGTCCATCATCTTATATCATAAAGCTCTGGCTGATTGGTCACAGGCACGGCCCAAGCCCCTCACCGGGGCCGGGCCAATCCAAAACTCGCATCAGGCGGTTGATGAGGCTGCAGAAGCAAGTATATGGGTGATGAGAAGAGAATAATAAGATCCAAATGATAATTAAAAAACTAATGATATCATGACGCATATCACCATATCAGACATTAGATGATCCAAAAGGATTCAAATGCATATGTCATGTTCAAAATAAATAATTATCCTCCAAATAGTCTCATTCAGACTGAGATTTCACTGATAAACTCAGGTGGGGGCTAAAGTATAAGGAACTTAGAAGGCTGGAAGCTGGATATGGAAATGGCAAGGCAATAAAATTCTTTGAGTGTCATGGAGGGTGCATGATTGACCCATGCTGGGCATAGACTGTTAGACAGCTTTGATTTACTACCTGAGATCCAAAGCTAAAGAAAGGCAATGTGTGTGTTTGGAAATCCGTTGAAAGAAAGGGTTTACGGATTTCGAGATGCTTTTTACAGATTTGGAGATGCATTATACAGATTTCAAGATGCTTTTTTGTCTTGACTTGCTTGCACCATTGGGGAAAAATTTCCCAAACATGCACAATAACTGACAAGTGAAAAGGGAGGTAAACTTAAAAACTTGTAAATTAAATTATAAGCTAGAGAAAATAAGACAAGCACTCAGATGTATTGAAATGAACAATCCCTTCTCTTATACAGCTTCAACATAAAAGACTTTTATCACCGCAAATTTACACCAGGCCAATCTTAGAAAGTATTTACATCAATAATGCACAGCCATAAAAGGACTGTGTAAAAATTTCTAAATTGATATTCTTGTTTCCTCAAGAAACTATTATAATAAAGATAACATGTACAGAAGAAAACAAGGAGACGCTACAGTGGAAAGATGCTTCACTCCATTGTCATCACCATCAGACATCGAATATTTCATCTTAATGTACTTAACATACAACGTTAAAGTGGCATTGGTTCATATACACACTTTTGGGATCCAAAATCAGTAAATGCATACATATACTTCACCTTGTGATGCGCGCACACACACACACACGGACATAGATGGGCATGAACTTTGCAAAACCTTTGATAGAATTTAATCGACCATAAGTTGGACACCTTGGAGCTTGCATACCTGTGCAAAGGGCTGGTGAACATGTTCATGATGGATAAAAGGCACTCCAGGGCGCTGGCAAGGATACTGAGATGAATGCAAGAACATAGCTGTAGAGGAGTGTGCACCAACTTGATTGGGACTGAATGGTGACATCATTGGCTCAGGATGTCCATACCCAATCCCAGCAGGTGTTGATGGTGCAGCCCATGGTCCTGGAAGATGTTGAGGAATTGGTCTTGGTTGGTGTTCAGTAGAAAGTTGAGGTCCATGTGCAGATCCAAGCTGTGGAAACTCACTGTTGTAATTCAACACTGGTGTGTACATTGGCGGAATGGCATATGATCCTCCACTGAACCCAAACCCAGGATCAAATCTTTGAACGTACCTGAATGCAAGTGAAAACATCACAACCTAAGTAGACCAAACATACAGCACGTGACAACTTCCATATTGGTGGCTTTCAATTACTCACAAAACAAATATTAAAAACAAAATGAAATATGTAAGCATGGCTCTAAGAGTGTGGTTACATAGTTTATTATACCCCAGGATTTATCTTAATTCCACTAAAGTAATGTGTCGTCAAACTTTGCATCATCTACTTCTATATACCATGAGGCTGATTAAAGTTTGGGCAATTGACAGCTAAGCTATAGTAACTTTTGAATTGACTTATTTTAAATGATTTTACAGAATTTCAAGTACATAAGAGGAGTTTTGTCTTGACTTGCATGAAAGTGCTTATGGGGGGATGTTTCCTCAAACAAGCAAGAACGACTTAACAATATTAATGATTAAGCCAAATTATACAGAGCTTAATATTCCTCTCCAAACAACTGCAGCTCTTCTTTCCATTAAACCTCAGCTTTAATCTATCTACCGTATCTGTATAACGTGCTCTTGCTAAATTTTGCATTTGTTGATAGATCATATTTCAATAACCTTAAGCCAAATAAAGGAAAGGACAAGCACATAACTGCAATTTGTTCTGATACTGAATCCCGATCAGTTTTTTTTCACATATCCAGCATACATTATGTAACATCAAAGTGCATACTTTCTTAAAACACGTATAGATGCTTTTTAAGTTTAAAACATATTTATAGAGAACCTAGGAAAACTGTAACTTCTGTTAATCACAATTAATGAAATGAGTATCATATAAACTCTACAGTGAGTCAGTGACTACGTCAAGAGTAAAAGATATCTCCTAAAAAATGGCATGGATGATTTCTGAAGTAAGCATGTATTGTTGAAGCATAAAGAACGAGTTTGAGAAGTAATGACAAAGGAATTTGACATACAAACAAACAAAGTCCATTAACAAATTTAATCTATAATGCACAAGTTGTGGCTGGTTAATTTGTAGTACACCAGAGACTAAGCTACAGTAGACTAACAGCATGTATGGACGATCCTTGACCACATAGGTTAAGAAGTTCGTGAACACAGAGTACAGCCTCAACAGTAAGCACACACCTAAAAACATTAAAAGAAAATAAATAAATGCGTACTATCAGTTTTGAACAGATATCATTTATTCATGTCCAAGACCAAATACACTTTTTTTAAGAAAAAATAGGAAACAGATGCAAGGTCATAAAGAATACCAGCAAGCACGTATATGACAAAATAAGACATACCTATCATAACTTCTATCATAATCAGGATCCTTGCGATCAATTTCACGATCACGGAAAATAGCCACCCTATTGCCTTGTCTGTACCTACCAGCTGGCTCCTTCTCTACTGCCCTACTTCTAGCCCTACTGCTATTTGTTGAACACTCAACCAGCCCCCTTCCATAGCTTGCATCAGATACAGAAGGAAGTTTATCTTCCACCCTAGAAATTCCTAAGGAAACAGGCAAAGAGTTATCATGCAGCCTTGTTTCACATTCAAGCTTCCCACCCACGTTACCAGCATTGCCACCAGAATTAAATATCCTAGCACGAGCCCTATTATATTCCTCTTTCCTTTCCTCCACACTTTTAGAGTTGTTACTCTTTACTGAGCTTGGATTTGAACTATTATCAACCTGTGAATGCTTCTGCGGCCTCTGTTTAATGGCAACTTTCATAACTGCATTGTCTTCTGAAGGTAATTTCACAGGAATGTCAGCAAGTCGAATAGGAGGAAGCCGGCATTCAGAAGTCTTCCGGACAATTATTTTGGAACCAGACCCATCAGGCAAACTATTATCCAGTAAAACCATCGACTGCAGTGAATAATGCTGAGCAACCCGGTGTGCAGCCAACCGTAAATAAGAAGTTGGCAGCTGCTGAAACTCAAGCTGCTGTTGTTTAGGATCCCGGACAAATTTCTCAACATCTTGCTCCATCCTCAAAACTAGATAAATTGAATTTAACAAGCTTTGTCAGATAAGACCAACATACATTCTCAGAATATTGTATTCATAATTTTATAACAAAATCACAAGAGTGGCATCATCAGTAGCAATAAAAAAGTGAAGAAAAAACCAACATACCAGAAGAAAGAAACGAAAAATGTACCGGTACAATATTGTCAATATTTTTCTCGTTCATCTTTATGGAAGGAGAATTCACTTCTTTACTATAAGAGATTAAATTTAAAACCAGCAACATAGACAACAGCACAATGCCACTAAATCCTCAACGCGCAAGTTATTATCATCCACGCAAGACCACTGAACATACAGATAGCATATAATGCTGAAATATAGTCAATATGCACAAAGAAAACAATAATCCGCCTAAAAAATAGACCGCCCCATGGAGATGACATTCCCATTAATCCACGGAATTTCACATATTACGACACCCATCAAGCCCGAACACAATTTATAAAACCATCCGAATTCGTACGCATGCCCACATAAATAAATGTCTTTATCCGATCAGTACATATGAGCGCACAGATTCAATATACACCATCTACTACTGTGCATACATACACATAACATACTTGATAACCGTTCGCGAGGATTCTGAATGGCTTCGCGGAGGAACTGATCAACCTGGCTTATGGCATCCTCCGAAACCTTTTCTCCAGGCGAGGAAATGGACGCTGATGAAGAAGGCGACGCAGTGGCAGCTGACGAAGATGAGGCGTCAGGCACTTCCGCGGCCTTGGAGTCTTTGTTAGAGGAGAGCATCAAGCGTCGCATGGATTCGTCCAAATCGGCGGCCTCCCATGACTCCGGGGCTCCGAGATCCTCTGCAGAGCCCTCCATGGCAAGGGAACAGAAATTTCTAGGGTTAAAGATTCAGGCGATCTATTAAAGGCGAACTACGTCGGACAACAGGATTAACGACGGAACCATTGAATCCTGAGGAGCTAATTTCATGAGGAAGTTCAATTGGGGCTAGAGCAAGGAATTGAGGACCAGAGGGTAGTGATCAGGGGAGGGGGGCAGATAGGGTTTGACGCCAATGGGGGTTCCAGAGGGATGAGGATGCCGCGCGCGAGTCCTCACCCACGTGGCCTCGCTACGATTTGCCTTTATAGCTCCAAAAAAAATGGATTTATTTGAATAACCTGTTAGAAGAACGGACACAGATTTTGAGGTAAACATGTGAGATAGATTTTATCTCGTTGGAATGAATTTTGGTTGCCAAACGGGCTAATCAAACAAGTCTAATATATGCTTTGGACGCTGTTCTTCGCGTTTCACACAAATACACAGAAAAATACATCTTCTACCAAAAACCTAAAAATATCATGCTCCTCCAACGTGGAAAACAACAAAATAAGTAAACCGTTTGAAAGGGTTATAGAAAAATACGTTTATATAAGTCGAAACAAATATATAAAGGGGATTATTTCGTTTTACAAAAAAATATTGTTGAATATGAATTTGATTTTTTTAAACGTTATCACAACCAGATCCAGTGTTGGTAAACTTTTAAAATAAGATCAAAAATATTCAGGTTGTTAATTTCCTTTGCAACCGTTAGTTTGATAAAAAATAATCAACCTTATCATACACACACAAGTGTGTGTGTGTGTCTCTATGATATATAATACTTAAATGGTGGTAAGACTAGTTCTTACTTTGTTTTGTAAGGGAAAAACCAGAAGCGGACGCTGTATATATATACACACATAGTATAAAATGTAAGAAATGAACTAATCATAAAATAATCTGTATTTGGATAGATCTTTATTAAAAGAATTTCAATTTGTTAGATGATTCATTGAAAAGTCAACCTTAAAAAAGTTCAAATATTAAAAAAAAAAGGTCAAAAGCCAAATATGATACTCAACTTCAAATTTAATGGTAAGTTAGCTGACTTTTAAATCATACCAAACATCATTTTTAACTGAAATTGTCATGCTAAATGTATACAATTTGGGATGCAACTAGGGAGTCTGAAATTGACCTTTGAATCCTCAGAAGTAAGTTTAGTTTTTTTTTACGGGGAAAAGTAAATTTAGTTTTCTGCTATGTTTGACATGATTTTAAAAGTAAATCACATTTATTCAAAAATCACGCTAAAATTGAAGTAACCTTTTTTATTTTCAATTTTCAATTTTTTTATGTTTAAACCTTTTAACTATCTAAATAAATCTGCTTTAAGCCACTTATTCTTATAAAACTCTATCTAAAATTCTAAATACCCACTCAACTTCAATTTCCAAAAGGTTGCATTGAGTCGGTTTGAGTCTGTTTTTGTTGTGAAAAAAACGGAAGGCCAGGACCGGGATTCTTCAAATGAGATAAATTTTTTTTTAGAAAAAAAGATTGCATATAAACAAAACACGCCCACTATTTCACAATTTGGGCAACTGTGGATAACTGCCTCCAGTATTGCTCTCAAGTCGCAAGAAGTTGGAAGCGGAGTGATAGTAATTCAGAAAACTCGTTTCATGAAAATCAACCTTGTAGGAGAGTATTGAGCCGAATCAAAGCATGGATGTTCCATCAATTTCGCCTTCGTTCAATGAATCTATAGCCTTTTTCATTCTTAAACCTCGTAGAATCCAACTTCGCCACCTTCCCTTAAATCCCAGATTGCGCAATTCATCAAATAACACAACCAATTTCAAGCTTTCCTTATCCTCCTCCTCCTCCTCCTGTTTCTGTTCTGGAATAGCAGCAACTTTAGCAACTACTGACACTCCCTTAGCTTCTTCCACCACTGAGAACCGTCATTGGATGGTAATCATGGAAAAGCCTCAACTAGGGGTTGATTCCAAGCAGCAAGTCATTGACTATTATGTTCAAACTCTGCAAAGAGTTATTGGCAGGTAAATGTATCATGGGTTTTATTTGTATCCAAACGGTATTTGATGGTTTTCAGTCCTAAAAGTACGATGAATTTGATTGACCAACAGTGAGGAAGAGGCTCAAATGTGTATATACGATGCTTCGTGGGATACCCACTACGGTTTT
>JANTPZ010000577.1:0-35949 GCA_025593235.1 Vachellia pachyceras | reverse complement strand
GATTGAATTCCATGGGATTTGGATATATCTTAGGATCATAATGGATAGTCCTGAACCAAGCAAGGGCTCTCCATCCTTTTGGAACAAGGTAACCTATAGAATTCCAACTTTGTCAGTAGTACTAATTCAAGCCCTATAATAAATTACAATCAAATGATTTAGAACCAACCATTGATATTGACATCTGATTTTGCCTCTCTGAAGACGGTCAATGAGAATGTAACCAAACGCATAGTTTCATCAATCACCTATATATGTAAGGCAGGAAACAAATATATATATATATATATATGTAGATGTAGTATAAGACATTGTCAGTCTAAGGTCTGAAGAATATGTAGTTGCAAATCATATGTATTTACGAGTGTATGTGGGTGTTAGAATGAAATTTACCTTAGAAAGGTATTCCATTTGTCGAATTTCCCTAAGTGTCAACCCAGTTTGTGTTGGAGGCCTTCTTCTGATGATTTCTTCTTGCTCATCCTACACAAATTATCAATGTATATTATAATCTCTTTGGATTCATATTTGCCTATGCAAAAGAATTTATAATTTAGGATCCAATTGACACTTAATTTTAAAGCAGCATAGTTGAACAGAAATTCTTCAGAACTTTACAATATTACGGAACTAGAAGGGCAAATTCATGGTACCTTGGCCTTCTGGAAAATTTCTGGGTGTTGTTGCAAGTAAACTGTTGCCCACATGGTAGTGTGACCTGATGACTCATGACCAGCGTTCAAATACATTAACATCGTATCAATGATTTGCTCATCGTCCAACTTATTTCCATTTTCATCTTCAGCATTAATAAGAGCATCAATCATGTCTCTGGATTTTCTGTATCGAACATTTTCCTTCATTTCTTTTCTTCGTTGATCAACAACGCTTTGAAATACAGCCACAAGCTTTTTCCTAGCCTGAGAATCAAACAAAAACATACATAATTTCAGGTAAAAAGGTTATGATGGATATGTAAATTGCAATTCTAATTGTATAATGGAACTGTAGATATAGATACCTTGAGGGCCTTATGATATGCAAATCCTGGAATATTAATTTTCATCGCTCTAACACCAAGATTCAGGGCAGTGTACTCCTTTTCCAGATTATGCATCACGGCATCTCCCTCAGAGCCTACGAAAATATGCATGATGATGCGAAAGGTGAATCTCCGTAGCTCAGTGAGAAACTCAATCTCTCCCATCTTGCTCCATTTCTCCAATGAAGATTGGGCAATGTCTTCAATTTTGGTCAAGTAAAAGGACAACGCGTCCATCCCATTGATCGAAGCAGAAGTCAGACGCCTTAGACGCTTATGTTCTTCATAAGGAATTGAAATGAATGATTTCTTTCCCATGAGCTCTACAGTTGAAGCAGGCCAACCAGGCTCAAATTTGTCATCATCCATCATAACCTTCTTGCAACCTTCAGGTGTTGTCACAATAACACTTGGAAACCCAAACATCAACGACTTATATATGCCAGTGTCGCCATATCTGCATCATTATGTTATGTTCCAATAATTAGATCGTATTTGTGAAAAGAATTAGGAAAGGGAGAGAGTTTATAGATATACTGACTTTTTGACAAAGGATTCCACATATGAATCAGGACGACCAGACTTGAAGGCCAAAAGAAAGGACCACATATTGCCAAGGATGGGCAACCCCATATCTCCTGGAGGCAAAGAGTATTGCTTATCACCTAAGGGACGCTCATGTATCCACCAATTCACATTCTTGAGAAACCATCTAAGCACAACCAGACCACCAAAGATTGCTGCAGCCAACATCAAAGGACCCATTTCAATGGCTATTGTGTGGAACTACTTTTAGAAGAGTAGTTGCTTGAGGACTGTGGGTGGGGTTCTCTTGTTTCTTCTACCCTCTATTTATACTAGTGTTGGACAGGCTTATTGGTGCTGGTTTTGGTAAATTATAATCTTATCTTCTCATTCATCTCCCTTGAAATCTTTTGGAATTTCATTGTTCAATTTTCTATTTTAAAATCATATCTTTCTTTGGAAATAAAAGATCCACGAAGATTCAATTATCGTTATTCGTGACAAAACACGATAGTACATACTACCTTTAATACTTAATATAATAGTCAATTTCCTTTATTTGGAAAAATTAAGTAAACTGAATAAATTACTTTAAAGTATTTATTTATGTATTTCATTATATATTTATATATCAGTTTGTATGTGAGGTTGTTGAATTTGAAGGAAAGTGATAAATATAAACATTTTAAAATGATTTATTTAATTTCCTTAATCTCAAAAAAATCAATTAATTTCTTACATTAAATACCAAAGGTAGTATAAAATTACTCATTTTAATACAATAAAAGTGTGAAATTAAATGCATGTTCATTAATCTCTTCACCAAATTGGAGTGTGGTTCATGTATGTACAGTTGATCATGATAGAATCTGTTGAATGTATCCAATATTCAAAATGTATGTGTTGATGATAGATTCATTCATCAAAATGTAATTGAAGATTATCTCCATGAATACCTTTACTGGTTAATACAATAAACAATATAATTGTTATTATATATGTATTGAAGACTAAATGTGTGAAATTAAATGCATGTTCATTAATCTCCATGTGTCCACCCAATTGAAATGGTTCATTTATATTCAAAATGTATGTATTGAAGATAGATTCATTCATCAGAATGTAATTCAAAACGATTTCCATATTATAGCTTTATGGGTTAATGCAATAAACTTTTTTTGGTGATAATACAAGAAAAAAAAATTTGATGCATGGTTCTTATGCATGCACAATGGTAATTAAAGGGTGAAATTAAATGCGTGTTCATTACCCAATAAAATTGGTTAATTTATATATAGTTATGATGATAGAAATTAATTGTGTGTTCATTAATCTCTTTTCCCAATGGAAATGTTTCATTTATATATAGTTTAATGAAATATTCTGACATATGTATTCAAATGTAAGACTGCAGTAGACAATTTTCACGTTAGATTTTTGGCTTTTTCACATCCATATTTTGAAGGACGTATATGTGATAGATGGTAGAAGCATTCATATAAGAGAGAGGAGCTTGTGCGGCGCTGGAACGAGATGGCTCGAAATATGGATAAATGAAGGAGGAGGCGCTGGGACGAGAGAGGAGTCGTGATATGGAGAAATGAAAGAGGAAGGAAATAGACACAGTTTTGGCCTTATGTAGTAGTGTATAACACTCAGACAGTTTTGCCCTCAGACGTTATAAGGGGATGTTAATACTTTTAAATATTGTATTTGATTTTATTAATATCTTCAATAAAAAAATTAACTGTCTGTTATTAAAAACTAGATGTAATATTTTATATTTTTGTACGATGTAAACATATAGAGAGAGGTAAATTGGTGTCTTTATGAAACTTGTGTAATATGTTTGCTACTCATCTATGGATGTTGGGTTTGATTATATTCTTACTCAAAGACGTTTTATCTTAACCCTGATATTACCAAAATGCTTGTTTGGAAAAGTTAATATTTTAGCCCTTCAAAAACCCACTTATAATTGAATCTTTTAACTTTTGATTCAACTATAATTTAGTCCCTTATTTTTTGCTTTTTATTATACTATCCTTCCCATCACTAACTCAATCATGAGTTATCTTACATTGCAAGGGTTTCTCCCATCTCATCTCTACGTAGGCAAAAATTCTTTCCACTCAGTTCTACCTCTGCGGCCTTACCTACTCTGCACTCGCTTCACTCTAATCACCCTCAGTCCCACCGATGACTCTTTCTCCGACCAAATCCCATTGTTTCTATCCTCCCTCTCTCACAAAAAGACAAAATAACAAAGGAAATAATTGAATTGTGTATTCCCCTTATTTTGTTGGGAGCATTTACATCAGTATATGTAGGCTACAGAATCGAGACTATGGAAAAGCAGATTGTGACACGTAATATAAAGGAAACAAAATATCTAGATGTTCTGGACTCTTCTTATTATGAGGCCTGGGCCTTGGTTCTTGATTGATCTAAGGTACTGGGTTGATGACCTTTGTGTGTTAACATTGCCCCTCGAGTAATGTGTGAGACAAACATTTAGACTCCTTCTCAGCCAGATGAAACGGTCATTTATGAGGCTTGGTTAGGATGTCAACCAAGTGGTGTTTGGAGGCAATAATAGCTATTTTGAGAGATTTAGCTGCAACCCTTTCTCGAACAAAGTGGCAGTCAAGAGCTGTGTTTGGCAAGAGAGTTAAAAACTAGATTTATTTCAAGGTATGTGGCTCCCAGATTATCACAATATAATGTTGTAGCTGTGGATAGAGTTCACCAGTAAGTTTTGAATCCTTTAGAAACTGCAAGGGATAACACAATGCCAATTGTCACTAGTTTAAACATGGGAGAAGATCTCAGAAAATCCAACACCCTCCTGTTGGTGAAAATCCTTTGTGACTGAACGCACCTTGAAATGCTCAACAGAACTGTCCAAAGCATACTTGATTCAAAAAATTCACTTGCATCCTATGATGTTGTGAGGAGCAGAGGAACATGGAACAAGAATCCATGTCTTGGTGTCCATAAGAGCTTGAAATTCAGAAGCCATGGTGTCTCTCCAAAGGAGAGATCTTAGAGCTTCGGAAACAGATCGGGGCACTATGATCAGGGAATTTATAGAAGAGGGATGTGCTTTTGGCGAAGGAATTGTACCATCGATAGGAACCTTGGGTTTGGAGATGTTGTCCTTTGCTCGTGTAATCACGGCATGACTTAGTCTTGGAGGGGATGAGTATGGTGGGGCTGCAGGTGGGAGTGTTCAGAGGGTGCAGTAGATGTTGGAGTTGGGGAGGACGAAGTGGAGGTAAGGTTAGGTGATGATAGGCATGCAGATAAAGGGCTAGTGCTTTGAATTGGTGTGAGCGGTGGCGTCAGGTAAGTGAGGGAGGCATGAGTAAGAGGTGGGTTTTGTCCTGAGTAGGCTGGACTTTAGAAGGGAAATATAGTCTCATCAAAGATAACATCTCTGGATCTAAATATTTTACCTGTTTTCAAATCCACACAAATATAACCCAAGAGGTTAGGATTATAGCCCAGAAAAACACACATTACTAACCATGGTAGCTTGTTTTCTGCATAAGGTGAGATTGAGCCAACATGGTCAGCGAAAACTATTAGAAATAAGTAGCCTGGCTGATACGAATGAGCCCCGTAAATTGAATTGATCGGCTAAAGCTATAAAGGAATTTATCTTTAGATCCTTAGTTATAAAAGACTCTATAAAAGTTTATCAAATTTTTGCAACCCTTGTATTTTATCCTAAATACTTATAAAAAAAATTAACACCTGTCAAAGAAAACTTCTTAATTCATCAACTCTATAAATAACTGAATACAATTGGGTCTATAAATAAGGAAACTTACTAACTCTACTCAAAATATTAAAAAAAACAATATCTTAGATATTCAAAAGGATCATTTTTGAGGCAATCAAGGAGGACAAAAAGAAAGAGCTGAGTGGGAGACAACGAGGACAAGAGGATAAACGGAAAGAGGAAGTGGTGGGCCAAGGACTCGAAAAGAGGGGTGGAATGGATACAAGAGAAACATGGGGAGTACACGGTGGACATGGAAGAAGAGACTTTATGTGAGCCGGCTGCAGGAGAGAGGAGAACCATTGTGAGGACAAGCTTAAAAGAAAATGGCCTGAATCTTCAAGATGTAACTGTGAGGGGAGAAGTAAGGATGAGAAGCCACCAGACTAGGGGAGAGCAACGGACGGGACGGGTTGGCCATCGTGCCCCGCTCGCTTATGGTTAGATGGGTTCGGGCGTAGCTTGAACCCGCAGTGAACCCGTTTGGGCCCGTATTAAATGGGCAGCGTGAAACCCGTCTTATAAGTAGGCTACCAAAACTCCAATTATATGGTACGTGTTTGTGCATCTCGCACTATGATAAGTAGGCTACCAAAACTCCAATTATAGCCTACCATGGCAGCTTATTTTTTTTAATCTCAATTTATATTGAAAAAATTTTTACTAAGCAAGATAAATATTTAAAAAAATAGTCACCATGAAGTTAATTGACTTAGGAAACATCTTTAGAGTTAACTTACATATATTATTTAGCAATTATAACATCTTTAATAAATTTTCTGTGTTTTAAATTTAAACAAAATCTATTTATATATGATACATAATTAACAATAATGTTGAAAGTTTGGTCTTTTCCTGAAATTTCATACTCCTATTTTCTCCCCATCTACATTTTTATTTATTCATGTGACTTTTTTGGATTTTCAAATTTAAAAGGCATTTTTGGGAGATTTTACTCAAATTTATAGTCATTGAAGGAGGAGCCCCAGATCATGGTATTATTCATCCATAGCAATCAAATCAAATTTAATAATCAAAGCGGGACAAAAAAACTAAAGAGAAGTCTCACGTTGCATCAATTCCAGGCATATATTCTGAAAAGAAGAGATACTGATGTATTTGTTAATTATTAATTGGAAAAGAATATCTATCATGTCTCCACTTGATATGATGTAATATAATATTTGCTCATGTTAATCAGGGAATTTTACTTGCTTACGATGTGAACAAGTAAAAAATGCGCCAAGTCCATATACAGATAAATGTATGTATATATGCATGCATGTATTCCAACAATTCCATACCCATTACTTAAATATGTTCAAAATAATCGGAGAAAATTGGTAAAAAAATCCTTATTTAAAAATTCTATTGGTGGGAATAATTTGAATCAAATTATTAGTACTTTGTATGTCCATACAAAATTTGCATGGAAATGATATTTTCTACATATAAAAATGTATTAGGTCATTCTGACCAATTAAAGAGATTTTTAAGCAGAAACTTTCACTAATTTTCTCAAATTTTTATCTAGAATTTATCAATTTTTCCAACAACGAATAGCAATTTATACATTGAAATAACCTTACTAATTAAACAATTTTAGAATACTAATTGAGATGAGAAATATTTGCATTGGTTTACCAGTTAAATACTATATTTAAGAGGAAGAATAACTGATATGAAGCAATCCGGACCATCAATCATCCATGGTTCCATGTAGTTAGAGCTTGCAAAAACGACTCGTCGTTCATCGCATCCTCTTTTCCATATCAGTGTCACTCTTGACCCTCCCTCCAACCTCTCTCCCCTCGTCTACATTTCATTGTTCTTCTACAAGTGAATGAAGCGACACTCCACAAAGTGCCGTCCATCCAGCAACACAATCCATTATACCGTGGTGCTGTCTTTCACATCATCACCTCATGGTGCTTTCAGCTCATCTGCAATTCAACCTCAAATCCTACGTTTACACAAGGATCACACAAAATGAAATCATTAAATTAAAATCAGTACTCATCTTGTCCTATGTACAAAAGCAGAGAAATAAAGTTTTATTCCGTCTTATTTAATTACAAGTTGGAAGTGACACATAACAACAACCAGATGAGTGTAATGCTGAGATGAATATATTAAAGATAGAAATGATGAGGTTCTGTCTAAGTTAAATTAAGGAATTTTAACATACATAATAACAAGATATTTTTTGGTTGCCCATCCGGTCTTCGGAGCTTCGCCCCGACTAATCCGAACTCGACCCGCGTCACGCACCGGGAAAGGTGGGAAGGTCTCCCAACGGTGGCTTCTGCATTCACAAGGCTCGAACTCGAGACCTTGCTTAAGTTGGAACAAGCCGCTTACCACTTGATCCAACCAACCGTTGGTATAATAACAAGATATTAATAATACGTATGAGATCCCTATTTGGCAATCCATATTTCTAAAATAATAATTCAATGAATTTTATAAATTAATGACATTTATTTGAAAATCCTCCAAATGTAAAAGATCGTAAATAAATAACTAAACTAATATGTCATCATAGTCTTTAAGCATCTTCATTCTTGGCGAATCCCCTTTAGTTGAGAGATCTCCATCATCACATTCGCTTTTCTCAATATAAGTAGAAATCAATCTACCATATCTCCTGTAACTGAGTTAGCTGTTCAAGTCTATGCGAGCGACAAAAAAAAAATAATAGGGAGTTCCTAAAACGAGAAAAAAATAATGTAGCAAAAATAAAAGAAAACATGAAATAGAGAAATATTTACATATTCAGACTATCACATTATTTGTACTCTCTAATAAAAATATTTCATCTATATTCCTTGTGAGTCCCATAAATATAACGAGTTATGGAGAGACGAGGAGAAATAATGAAAAAATTTATGAGATATAAGATTTAAAAAATGATAATTAAATATTTTTACTGGATAGATTGTAGATTACATAACTCTATAAGCAAAGCTTCAATTCGAAGCATTCTGAAAAAGCAGAGATGTTGATTGTGAGTGTATCTATCTTATCTTTTTCTGGCAAAAAAAAAATATCTATCATATCTTCATCTGCCGCGAGCCCGCAATATAATAGTGGTCAATTAATCCACTCTACCTGCTCCACAAATCAAGAAAGCTAAGTCCATAGACTACTCATATTGATTAATATTTTTGTGCATGATAGCCTCCCTTAGCATGAAAAGACAAAAGTTCTAAGATTAAGTACAAAATTTCATAAAGAGTCTTTCACGAGAAAAAGAAAAAGAATCTCTTAAAAAATCCGACATAACAATAAACAAGAAATTTATACATGGGAATGCTCTTATAAACTAAACAAGCTTAGGAGAATTCTAATAGGTTACTCCTCTCCTTCTATTTATACCGCAGGGAAAGAATTTTCTTTTATTTACAAGTTATGTTATTAAATTTTTATATGAGTGTATAATTTTTACATTTTATTATTTTTTGTGGGCTCCGTTCATGTAGGATACGGTGTATAGTAAATAAGAGTGAAGTTAAAAAATTGTTAAATTTTAAGATAGAGTTAATGAACTTATAAAGAGATTATAAAGAGGATGGTAGGAATAATTTGAAATAGTACTATATTTACAACATTTTTTTAAGTAAGCCATACCTTTTCCGGGAAAAAAAATTAAAATATATCTTGAGAAGTATATATATACCAGTCTTGAAGTTGAGAGGGAGCATCTGAAGCATTGTAGGATCCGGCTGATAATCAATCATCCATGGAGGAAAGAAATCCCTGCATCGCCATGGTTCCATGTCCAGGCTTTGGCCATCTGATACCAGTCGTACAGCTTGCAAAACGACTTGTCGTTCACAATCCTCACTTCCATGTCACTCTCTTCATCCCAGCACTTGGCCCTCCCTCCACAAACATGTATTCCATTCTTCAATCTCTCCCTCCTCACATAGACTTCACTATTCTCCCACATGTAAACCAAAACGACATCCCACAAACTGCTGTCCATCCTGCGACACAAATTCATCATACTGTCTTGCTCTCTCTTCCATCTCTTCATCGTGCTTTGAGCTCACTGAATTCTCGAACTCACTTTGTTGCTATGGTTGCGGATTTGTTCTCGGTGGATGCATTAGAAATTGCGAAGCAATTCAACCTCAAATCATACGTTTACTATGCTTCAGGAGCTACATCACTGTGTTTCTGCCTCAATTTTCCCCAACTTGACAAAGATCACGACACTGTTTCTACAGGGTTTCGTGAGCTATCTCAACCTCTGAAACTCCCAGGTTACAAAAAAAAATTTCTCTTCTACTTTAACGAATAATCGCTATAGATTTTTTTTTGAGATAATTAGTGATGTGCAGTCCACATGAGCAATTTAATCACTAAAAAGTTTCTTGATAAGTTAGTAATCATTTTCTGTACAGAATCTTGTTTTTAGATGATGCTCACCTTTTGTGAGAATTATTTTCTTTTCATATTTGATAAAAAAATTGCAGTACATCATAAATAAAATATCAAAGGCTATAAAGAAAATTGTTTTTCATATACATATGAAGAAGGATTAACCATACTCCTACATCTAAACTAGTAAATAGGAGGGGAAAAACCCACAATATCCTCCAAGACAATATTTACTGTTCCTTTCATTTAACTAGCAACTTGAGCCAATTCCTTGATTAATAAAAAAGTTGTAGCGATGTGGTACCAGGAGAGAATTAAGGAGATTTAATAATTTAAGAAAGAGTGGAATGAAGACACTTGTAATCAAATGATTGATTCCCCTTATCTTCTAACCCACCAAAAGTGTCGTAGTGGTTGACCTAGGAGATATATCCATGAATGAAACAGAATAGCACATCTTTTGCTTTTAACTCTATGTAGAATAATATTCCAACTAATATCACTAACGATTGGATTTAGAAACAACATAGAGATACTAGAAGCCAAAGATGAATTAATCTGATTATGGGTGAAGGCTAGATCAGAAAGATAAAATACTATTGATCTCTTGCGCAGCAGTGAGAGGATTTGGTTCTTGTTGTAAGACTGTTAAATGGATAAATTGCTTAGGTGAGATTGCATAGTAATTCTCCAATTTTTTTGCACTCAATAGACATGAGAAATTAACTAATGGAACTTCCTTTCAGGTTGCATAGCTTTTAACGGCAAGGATCTTCCCGACACAGTTCAAGAAAGATCGAGTGAATCCTACAAAACAATTCTTCACATCTGTAAAAGGTTTGATTTTGCTGATGGTATCATAGTGAATAGCTTCCTAGAATTGGAACAAGAGGTAATAATGTCTCTACAAGAAATTAATAATAAATACCCACCCGTTTATCCATTGGGCCCCATTTTACAAATCGGATTAACCAGCAAAAACGAGTCAGACTCAGTGTGTTTAAAATGGTTAGAGAATCAGCAACGAAACTCAGTTCTGTACATCTCTTTTGGTAGTGGTGGAACTTTGTCACTTAACAAACTTCACCAACTCGCTTTAGGGCTAGAGATGAGTGGCCATAAGTTCTTATGGGTCATGAGGGCTCCAAGTGAGTCAGCTTCTTCGGGTTATCTGAGTGCAAAAAAGGAGGGCCCACTTGACTACTTGCCAAAAGGGTTCATTGAGAGAACAAAAAGTCAAGGACTTGTGGTCCCATCATGGGCCCCACAGATCGAAGTCCTAAAACATGAGTCCACTGGTGGGTTTTTGACTCACTGTGGTTGGAACTCAACCCTTGAGGGTATAGTCTATGGCAAGCCAATGATTGCTTGGCCAATATTTGCAGAGCAAAGAATGAACGCAGTGTTGATAACTGAAGAATTGAAGATTGCTGTAATGCCAAAAGAGAATGAAGAAGAAGATGGTAATAATAATAAGAATAATGATGATAATGGGATTGTGGAGAAGGAGGAAGTTTCTAGAATTGTGAAGAGTGTAATGGAAGGTGATGAAGGGAAAGAAATCAGGAGAAGAATCCAAGTTTTTAAGGATGCTGCTGCTAAAGCACTTAGCGTAGATGGTTCCTCTACTAAGACCCTCTCTTGTTTATTCCCTGGAATGGAAAATTTAGAGCTTGGAAACGACTAATTAATGCTTGAGTTTGATTTATATCTACTAAATGCCATAATCTTATCTTGGAATAAGGAGTGTTATATATCCACAACTGTACGTGTGTCTGATAAAGACCAATATTTTAGAATTACTAGAAAGTAATTATATTAATGTTAAACTATTGTTCATCCCTACAATTTGATTAAATTTTAGATTTAATTCATGTAGTTTCAAATCATGATTTTTTGTTGTATAGTTTTAACCTATATCAAGTCTTTTTTAAACTAAAAGAAAAAACGAGTAGTCAAATAATGCACCAATTTGAGGTGTTCTAATAAAATTAGAGAGAGATGCTGATTGATTGGTATATTTATTAACTATAAATTAATTGAGAAGAAATATCCGTTTGACATAATTTTTAAGAATAACTATATATCAACAATTTATGCTTGAACTAGCTTTTTTTAAGTGATTTTACAGATTTAAAAGGTAAGCATTTAAAAGGAGTTTTATTCTACTGACATTAAAGTACTTTTTTAAGTGCTTCTCGGTGTTTACCAACAAGCACATATTTAAGATAAATAATTATGTATTCAAAGAATGCCACGTCATCTATACTCTGTCTAATGAAAATGTTACAGGTGTCCCTTATTATGGATCTCATATTCCATAAGTTTCTCCTAATTATTTCTCTTTTTCCATAAAAATGTATATTATAATGGGTCATGGAAAAAGAGAAATACTTAAAAAAAATTTATGGGATATGAGAACTATAATAGAGGATACTTGAAACATTTTCGTTGGATAGAATATGCGTGTTGTGACAATCCTAAAATATTTGAGTATTTCTCAATATTTAAAGGGGTGTGTTTGTGTAATATTGTGAAAGCATTTAATAGCATAAACAAGCACTACACTTTTGTGCTTCTCTCACGCAGCTATTGGAAAGATCCAATATATAACACATAATGGATTCCAAAGTAGTGCAATATATAATAACTCGCATCCAATAAAATGAAGACACGTAGAAAAGTAGGGAAAAAAATATGCTTTAACAAGTACATAGAGTCTCAAGGCTAAGTTAAGAGGAAGTAACTGAAGCAATGAGCTTATTTTAGATCTTTCCATAGAGGAAAGAAATCCCTGCATCGCCATGGTTCCATGTCCAGGCTTTGCCCATTTGATACCAGTCGTACAGCTTGCAAAACGACTTGTCGTTCACCATCCTCACTTCCATGTCACTCTCTTCATCCCAACACTTGGCCCTCCCTCCACAAACATGTATTCCATCCTTCAATCTCTCCCACCTCACATAGACTTCACTATTCTCCTACATGTGAACCAAAATGACATCCCACAAACTGCCATCCATCCCGCAACACAAATTCATCACTGTGTCGCTCTCTCTTCCATCTCTTCATCATGCTTTGAGCTCATTGAACTCTCAAACTCACTTTGTTGCTATGATTGCGGATTTATTATCAGTGGATGCATTAGAAATCGCGAAGCAATTCAACCTCAAATCATACGTTTACTATGCTTCAGGACTTTGTTTCTGCCTCAGTTTTCCCGAACTTGACAAAGATCACGACATGGATCCTACGGGGTTCCGAGAGCTACCACAACCTTTGAAACTCCCAGGTCACACACACACACACACGTCTTTCTGTCTTTTTCTTGCTTTAATTCTCTTACTCTCTCCCATCCTTAATTCATATAGGAGGTAGATGAGTAATTTTTTTTATATCAAATAATCGACATTAGTTAATTTAGTTATTTCTAATAAATATACATTGGTCTCCTTAAAATATCCTTCTTTTTTAGGATACCTAAAATACCCAATTCAGTCATGTGTATTTAAACTAATCCTTTAATGAGAACACTTGACATGTACAATCAGTAAAGGATATTTCATCTGATGGAATTACAAATTTAGAAAATAAAGTAGATCGATTCCTTATATTTAGGATCAAAAATAAAAAAAAGGGTATATCTACCTCCTATTTTTAGAATTAGAGGGATTATAATATAGTCATGTGAAATTGGTTAGTAATCCAAGTAGAAACGTATACGCAGCCACCAGAAATTAACTAACTGCTCTTGCAGGTTGTATAGTTTTCCATGGGAAGGATCTTCCAGACCCAGTTCAAGAAAGAATAAGTGAATGCTACGAAACAATTCTTCACATACGTAAAAGGTTCAATATTGCAGATGGCATTATAGTGAACAGTTTCCTTGAACTAGAAAGAGAGGTAATAACAACTCTGCTAGAAAATAATCATAAATACCCACCCGTTTATCCATTGAGCCCCATTGTACAGACCTAACTAGCTAACATAAACGAATCGGCCTCAAAGTGTTTAACTTGGTTAGACAATCAGCCGCGTAACTCAGTTCTGTATGTGTCTTTTGGGAGTGGTGGGACACTGTCACGTGACCAGCTATATGAACTTGCGTTAAAATCAGAGATGAGTGGCCGTAAGTTCTTGTGAGTGTTGAAGCCTCCAAGTGGGTTTTCGTGTTCGAATTATTTGAGTGGCCTAAAGTAGGGCCCAATTGACTACTAACCAAAAGGGTTATCTCTAGAACAAAAAGTCCAGGTCTTGTGGTCCCATCGAGGGCCCCATAAATCGAAGTTCTCAGACATGAGTTCACTGGCGGGTTCTTGACTCAATGTGGTTGGAAGTCAACGCTTGAGGGTAAATTCTATGGCAAGCCGATGATTGCTTGGCCACTATTTGCAGAACAAAGAATGAACGCTGTGTTGGTAACTGAGGAGTTGAAGATTGCTGTCAGGCTTAAGAAAGAGAATGAAAATAATGATGATGATGATGATAGGATTGTGGAAAAAGAGGAAGTTTCTAGTGTTGTGAAGAGTTTAATGGAAGATGATGAAGGGAAAGAAATGAGCAGAAGAATCAAAGTGTTTAAGCATGCTGCTGTTAAAGCGTTTGGAGAAGATGGTACCTCTATGAGGAAGCTCAATAGTTTAGCATTTGAAATTCTGAATTGAATATGTTGAGTGTGGCAGGTAGAAAATGCAAGTCTTTCAATGTATTTTACTATTATATATTGCGAATAAGTAATTTACTTAATTTCATTTAATTAAGGATGTTGATTAAGTTAGTTAAATATATGTCATATTTTTTCTAAAACACCCTAATCATCTTCTTTAATTCTCTCTACCTCTCATACTTGGTTATTGTTGATGGAACATCAATAGAGGTAATTTGAAAAATAAAGAGAAAAAAAACTAGAATTAAATCCTACATTTAAAGCCGAAGAAGTATATAGTTTTGCATAACGGCATGTACTCTAGCTTTAATTTCACATAGCTCATTGATCCAACCGAATTTCTCTTCCCTATTTGAATAAAATATTAGCTTTTTTTTTTTGGCCAACAGCTTTTATTAGAACATGTCTTATCATTAATATATATGATCTAATTATAGAATTAATTTTAATCTTAAATATAAAAATAATTTTTTCATATTTAATTATCATTATTTTGAAAAGACATGTTACATATATTATAATTAGTTAATTTAACCAACCTTTTCTTTGTTTTTTTTTTTTGCCAACAATTTAACTAACCTTTTCAATCTAATTGAATTCGTTAAATATTTCATAAATTAAAAATCGTGGGATGTAACAAATGGGTCATAGTTTTGAGTTGCAACACATTTTCAAGTCAACTATAGTGAATATTCATACATATGCAAAATAAACAATGGGTTGATAAGTCATGTCATAAGGCAATCAAATAAAAAATTAAGCTAAATGCAATATAGTAACACTAACATAGGTCGATATCTAAGCAGAGCCTATATTTAATTCTTAAATAATATAATGTAAATAACAAATTAACCAAGAATTATGTGAAGTGGGTGTCATCTATCTAATTAGACTAAAAAAACTAATTATTTATATTTTTTCCTTGTTTTTATAATGGAATGGATAATGGATGAAGTGAATCTCCTTGATGAATGACTTAATCAATCTTCCTAGTTCCAATTAATTAAGTTTAGTTACACTTTACTAGCCAAGGACTAATGAAGACACCTTCTAATCAACACCACAAGCCGAAACAAATTTCCTCTCACATACTTACTTCGGTTTACGTAAAAGCACTTATCTACCACTTTCCCAAATGAGCCAAATTCACTTTGACACCTATGTTCCTCAAATTCATTAGATATGTCTTATAAGGCTAGCTCACATTAGATTTATAAAGATCCTTTCACTCTCAACTAAATTGAGAGCCTAAAAAACATGAATTATCAACTACAATAAAAAATATATGTCTACAAGACAATTAGTGATTCATATTAAAGGTAAATTCAATACAAGTATCAATAGTCTGATTACACATACCTGCAATAATCCTCAACCACATCCATGAATCATATTTCTAGATACCTAGCAACTATAATCAAAATACACAGAGGGTGGGTACTGAAATTAGGAACAACCAAACTTTCTTGGTAATCCAAGAACTCCAAAAAGTTTCATCAACTCATCAAGGAGTGGAGTGATCAGAAATGGCTATACCAATCCTCATGGCCAACATGGGAACCAGATCTGGAAATATGGTAAGCAGAAAGGAAGATGACGGATTGGAAGAAGCGTATGTGAATGGATGAGTGTGAAAATGGAAATGATGAACTGGAAAAATGATGGAGATGAAGGAGGTAGAGAGAGGCGGGGATGGAATGTGTAAAAAGTTGATCTGATGGGATTAAATGGAGAGGGATCGGATGGAGGGAGGAATGAAGTGACGGAATGGGAGGAGTGGCTGGAGGCGTGAACTGTGGAATGAAAAATGGAGGGAGGTGGCGGCGGCGGCGGTGGTGGAAATGGAGGTGACGTATGATATATAAAAAGAAGAGAAGTGAGAGAAAGTTGGAATGAGTTGAGGGGTGATGTGGCAGAGATGTGTGTATTGAAAAGGACGAAAAAGAAGGTTTATTAATGTTCATGTTTGAAAAACTTTTTTTTAATAGTGCACACAAGTAAAGATAAAAAAATATTTAGAAATCTATAAAAATTATCTTAAAATCTGTAAAATCATCTCGAAATCTGTAAACTACTTTCTCCGAATAAATTCCCACACAAAAATGAGATGGGTGTGATGGAAAAGAAACGTGAGGGAGAGTGGGCAAGGCCCGGCTGTTTGAGGTGGGATGAATCTTTCGGTTTCTTATTTTTGCATTTAATTCCAAAAATGTCCTCCACATTAAGTTTAAATATCGGGCTTGTTTGTGACAACATTTGAAAACGCTAAATATCTGTTCAATAGTGTTTTTCCGCAAAAAGAGATAATCTCCTCCACATATTTACCTCGGTTTGCGTAAAAGCACTTCTCTACCGTGTTCCCAAACGGGCTCATCATGTCATATTATGTAATTAAGATGATAGACATTTAAGGAATTTAAAGAGTGATATGAACTTATGAAATTAGCAATTAAATCAATAAAAAAATCACTTTTTGACAAAATTAACCTCTAATTAATACATTTAAGTCCAAATAAGGTACCAAATGATTGATGAACCTCAATATTTTATATATTTTTAGTACTTAAACTTAGTCTATACTACTCATTATTAGCTTAATTGGATTTAATTAAATAAATATTATGTAAAAGGGCAATTATATAGTTTTGAATATATATTGGATTAAATTAGTTTTTGTTTTGTGCAGATTAAAAAGAAAAGGAAAGGAAAGGAAGAGAAAGTCCAAATCTCTAATCTTCACATGCACTTAGGCCCCATTATTTCATGCTTTCTCATTATTCAATTATGGGCCAATTCATTCCATGAAATTCACTCACATATTGGGCCATTGTTCCATTCTTGAGGCCACTTGCTGGAGCTTCAATTAATTATCAAAAAAAAATCCATCCATTTGCCGAGAAGGCCACACACGCACAAGAGGAGGGAATTATTCAATATATCCATAGACCGAATGCGACAGAAAAAAGGAAGAAAAACACGCCGCCCCTGATGCTATGATGGATCTAGTGTGTAGTGTGTATGTCTAGTGTGTTATGTCTAGTGTGTATTGTTTTTGTTTGTATTGTGTGTTTTAGGATGTAATTGTGACTCTATCTTCACATTGATCTCTTATTACTGTTTCGAACTTCATTGTTTACTATGGATTCGGGCTTACATTGAGGACAACGTAAGAGATAAGTGTGGGGGGAGTGAATTGTTGTTATGTGAGAGAACTCTCTTAGTTACTTTGGGTTAAATTGAAAAAAAAAAATTTGGACTGATTTGGTTAGTATAATGCACATTTTGAGCCTTGAAAACAATGTTTTTGTGATGAATTGGCATATGTTTTAGTATCTCAATTACAGTTTGGTTAATTGTGACTTAGAACTTGTTGAAAGGAAATGTGAATGTCATATGCATTAAGTTCGAAGATTGATGCTTTGATTAAGATTGATAAATGCAATTAGGAAACACAAAGCCTTGATATTTGGGCCTATTTGTTCATTTCATATGTGAGATACATCCATCTATTCCATTACTCTCTAGAACTTGTCTTGGTTCTTGCTTGAGATTGCGCTTGTATTGGCATGATAGATATGATTTAGGCATTCATTTCAGTAACTAGATAAACCAAAAAGCCAACCCTAACATGATTTTCCATTGTTTAGCCCTTTGAGCCCATCATTTTCGTTTCATAAACCATCGTATCATTACATTATAGGCTCAAGTACATTGTGTTACTTCTCAAGGTAAAAACATGATTGCATCATTGGATATTTGCATACATTATCAAATTCATTTATGCAATGCAAAAAAAAACAAAAAAAAAGGAAGAACAAAAGAAAAAAAAAAAAGAAAAGAGAACATAAAGCAAAAAAGAAAAGAAAAAAAAGAAAAATGTGCCAAAAAAAAGAGAAAAAATTTGAAGAAGGCAAATAGAAAAGATGATTGAGAAAAAAAAATAGTGAAATGCCATATACATTACATTCCATTACTTAATAATGATGATATTGCGTAATTGGTTCATCATTTTCACATGTACTTGATTCTATATATGTTTTCATTTGTCTCTATCCATCCATTTGTTTAACCACCATCTCATTCATTGACTTTTCCAATATTACAACCTAATAAAAGACCTATTGATCTATTTGTGCCGTTACTACTAGCGGTGGAGAGCCTAGAACCATTACAAGCATATGGCAGAGTTTGGTTGGATGGATAATTGAGCAAAAAATACCCCATTGAGAGAATTGAGCGCAAACACTTAACCTTGTGAGGGTTTCTTAGTTGCATTCGTTTTTATTAATCTTTGCATCATTGTTTGGTTCTTTTAGCATGTGGTATGAGCATTTATAGGAAGTAAGTGATAAGTCATGGTTACCAATGGTGGTTCTTGATGCTTACATTTGCTTATTCATTTTTATTTTTGGCTCTTGATTTGATATAGTTTGCCCAGGAGTGCAAATACTAAGTGTGGGGGAGTTGATGAACCTCAATATTTTATATATTTTTAGTACCTAAACTTAGTCTATTACTACTCATTATTAGCTTAATTGGATTTAATTAAATAAATATTATGTAAAAGGGTAATTATATAGTTTTGAATATATATTGGATTAAATTAGTTTTTGTTTTGTGCAGATTAAAAAGAAAAGAAAAGGAAAGGAAGAGAAAGTCCAAATCTCTAATCTTCACATGCACTTGGGCCCCATTATTTCATGCTTTCTCATTATTCAATTATGGGCCAATTCATTCCATGGAATTCACTCACATATTGGGCCATTGTTCCATTCTTGAGACCACATGCTGGAGCTTCAATTAATTATCAAAAAAAAAAATCCATCAATTTGCCGAGAAGGCCACACACGCACAAGAGGAGGGAATTATTCAATATATCCATAGACCGAACGCGACAGAAAAAAGGAAGGAAAACACGCCGCCCCTGATGCTATGATGGATCTAATTCCTGATTATTGGGATAAAAAAAAGCGACCTCCTGATTGCTCTCCGTTTCGATTCCATCACGCCTCACAGAGCTAGCCGCCAAACTTGGGGATTCTTCCATTAATTCATCTATCCACAACATTACCCATCCATCACCACACGGAGCGGTCTCTTGGAGCGATTATTCTTCCATTTATCCATCAAGAGAGCTAGTTCAGAGACGCAACCTGGTACTGGGATGAAGCTTCATTCAAACGTCGCACAACCATCACTCTGTTCGTCTGCTCTGTTCCATTGCTCATTTCGTCTTCTTCCATTCTCACAATGTCCACCGTGGCATGATAGTCCAGATTTCAAGAGGAGTTGATTTCTCTACCATGAGCAGCTAATTGCATTGTCCAACGGTGATGATAAAGCTAACCAGAGTCCTTGAGCAATTAGGGGAGTTCTCTAAATTTTAATTTCACTTTCCAATTTTTTGTATGTTCAAATTGTAATTCTAGGTTGCTAGATGTTATGATTTGTATGTATGAAAGAGGATTATTATCGGTTGATGTAATTTGTATTGTGATACTTGTTTTAGATTGGTACTTTGGATTGTGATTGGACTATAGCTCTATTGTTATTCAATTGCTTTCCTTTATTCTCTTGAAATCAATTAATTTGCTAGGTTTCTAGGAATTAGTTGGAGGTTAAGAGGATCTTTTATAAATCCAACATGAGTTAAGCACTTAAGATATTCTTAATTGATTAATTGAGTCTAGGTTTAGATTATTTTAAAAGGTTAGGAATATTGATTAGTAAGGGTCCTTGCTAGTCCTTGTGTTTAGTTAGAATGAGAACTCAATATAAAAATTGGACAAGGAAGGTTAGCGAATACAATCACCTAGAATATTCATTTTATAGAATTTAAAATACATCCATTTAGTTCATTTAGATAGTAAAAAAAACAGAAAACAATTGATACTTCTTGGTTAATTTGTTATTTACGCTAGATTATTTAGTAATTCAATATAGGTTCCACGTAGAGATCGACCTAGGTTAGTGCCGTATATTGCATTTAGCTTAGTTTTATTTGATAGCCCCACGACAAGGCATATCAATGATCAATATTATGTATACTTATTTCATATAAAATAGAGATTTATCAAGGGTAAATAAGTAAATTTATAGTATTTTGAAATTCAAGTTGCTGCCTTTAGTCTAACTTGGAATTCTATATATTTAAAACCTGGTTTGTCCTTTTATATATTTTTTAGGGTATTTTGTGGGATTTTGCCTATTATTATTCTTTCCCTTTTTTCCCTTATCCATGCACGCACGGTGCAGTCTAGTTAAACCCTCTGTGTCTATATAAAAATGGAGAATTAAAGATAAGTTTTCCATTAAAAAATTAATTATAAAGTTGACCTTTTAAATTATACAACTGATATTTTATATTATACTATTGAATATTATATGTAACTGATCTGATAGAGAACTAACCTTTTATAAGGGTTTAATGCCTTTTCCTATTTTCTAATTAATTTTTTAATGAGGATTTATTCCTCATTCTTCCACATAAAAATCAATTTAATTATACGTCAGCTAATAAAACTATAGCAAGGAGCCAGTTTAATTTAATGACTTGACAGCTATTTTGCATGATTCCAGTATTCTCTTTCTATTAAATGAGCTGATGCTCATTATCTTTTTTCCAACTAACTAGTAAGCTTCATATATTGTACTCTCCAGTTCTTTTTCTTTCTACGCAACAAATTAACTTTATCTAAAAATGTAAAGCAGGTTTTCATTTTCACCCCAGTTAATTATATGATTCAATCATATTTTTCTCTACTAATTTTGTTGTATCTCTTTTTTCATTCATCATCTCCATAAATAAGGGTATATATACTTAAAAAAGTTACATTTATAACATATTTATTATTTTTAATTAATTTTAACGAACCATTTATTTTACCAAATTTAATAGTTATTACTTATAAGGAGAGTGTATATACTATAACAACTAACAAGTTTGTTCGGTACACGAGTTTGGTTTTAAGGTAGACCATAACTAACTAGCTGTTAGATAGACTTGCAGATATATGCATCGTGGTAGGTACAAGATTTAGATTATATATTCATTATAATTAAGGATTCACAATACATATAGACTCATCGTTGAGTTTAAATCTCGGAAGCGTCGACCAAACTGTCAACCCTCCATGGATAAAACAAATAATCCTTGCATCGCCATGGTTCCATGTCCAGGGTTTAGTCATCTAATACCTCTCATTGAGTTCTCAAAACGGCTCGTCGTTCACCTCCCTAACTTCCACTTCACCTTCCTCATCCCTAAAGTTGGCCCTCCTTCCCCAGCTGAACTTTCCATCCTGCAATCTCTTCCACCACAGATTGACTTCACCATTCTTCCACATGTCGACAAAAACGACATCCCTCGAAGGGCCATACATCCGGCAACTCTAATGCATCAGACTGTAAAACTGTCCCTTCCATCAATTTCTCAAGCTTTGAGCTCTCTGAGTCTCCGAACTCAGCTCGTCGCTATCATTGCTGATGTATTCTCAGTGGATGCGTTAGAGATTGCAAAGAAGTTCAAAATAAAGTCGTATGTTTATTTTCCAATGGCTGTGACTACGCTTTGTTTCTGCCTCAAGTTTCCCGAACTCGATGAGGATCATGAGATGGTTTCTACTGGATTTCGAGAATTATCACAACCTTTGAAACTTCCAGGTTACGAGTCCCTTTTCTCTCCTCTTTGGTTTCTGTGATTATCTTTAGTTCTGTGAACATATTGGGTGAATGAAGAATGTAAAATGAATACTTCCTCCGATCTTGTATACTCCCTCAGTACTGAATAGAAGCTCATATATTTGTAGTGTAATTTACACACAAAGGAGACTTGTATTTAGGATCGGAGGGAGTATATTAATCATAAGCAACATTACTGGTTCTATATATAAGCAATAACTTTGTTGTCCAAAAATTTAATGCATCTTCTCTATTTTTACCCTAATTAATTGCGTATTTATTGCATCTTTTTTCCACTCATTTTCTATCGTATTTTTTCTTACTCATCATCTTAATAAATAAGGTTATGTTTCGGGAAAAAGGTTATATCCCTTGCACATTTATTTATTTTTAAATAATTATAACCACTAGTTCATTTTACATGATTTGAGTAGTAATTATTTGTAAAAAGCATCCATGGGAGTAATATATAAGATACAAACTTTTGGCATGTCCTCCTTATAAAATACATTTAAAGAATGTTTTAAATTTTCACAAACTTTTTCTGCTTTTGTAATAAATTACGTTGTTATATCATTGTGCTAATTATCTCTCAACACACATCTTTTTATATTTATTCATATTCTCCAGTTTATCCACTTCCCCCATAAACAGGAGTATTTTTGGAAAATAAAATATATTTTTTGTTAATATAATTTTTTATCTTTCAAGTTTGTTCTCATTTTAGTTTTGATCTCTTAAAATGTTCATTCTGATTAAAACATTTGTTTCAATAAGAACTCGAACCATTCCCCTTAAACGATCAAAACTCATTATTTAAAATTTGAGAAATCAAAACCAAAATAAGAGAAAATTTGAGAAATACATTATTTATTAATCTCAAACATTATTTTACACATTTATTGAGTTTCAATTTTAGTTAACTTTTTAATCTTCTATAGGATATAGTGAGAGTTTTGTCTCTTTTAATACAACTTATATCCTTAATATAAGAGCTAATATCAAACAAAAATATTTATCTATATATAATTAAATTATATCTTAGTTTATATGTCAGACATATAAAAATTATATATATATATTCTTTTAAATTATGTATTTAACTTTTTTTAATCTTTCTAAAAATTTTAAATATATTTTATATTAAGAATCAAAGGTAGTATAAGTGACCTCATTAAATTTAGGCTAAAGTATACATTTGATTATTTAAGTTTATATCAAATTTCAGTTTGATCCCTTATATTTAAAATTGCATTTTAGTCCTTATTCTTAATGTTGTTAGTTTTACTTAACCAAAAATGGTAATTTGACAAATTTAAATAATGATTCTACTATTAAATGCTGATAAAATATGATTACATTTTAAAATATAAAAAATATAGTAAATAATCAATATTTAAGTATATTTTAACATCATTTAATATCATAATAGTGATTGACTTTTAACTTTTCATTAAATAAAACTAACGGTGTTAACGTTAAATGATTAAAAATGTATTTTTTAAATTTAATGGATCAAACTGAAACTTAATATAAACTTAAATGACCAAATATAGATACTTTAACCTAAATTTATTGTGTGAATATAATTTACCTCTTATATATATTTTCTTCAGTAAATAAAGGTATAGTTGGAAAGTTAATAAATCTTAAAATATAATTAATGAGGGTTAAAATTCTGTTTGTCTTGTATTAAAGGGATATGATCGATTGCTACATGCAGGCTGCGTGGCATTTGATGGCAAGGATCTCTTCGATACAGTTCAAGAAAGATCAAGTGAATCCTACAAAACAATTCTTTACATATGCAAGCGATTGCATTTAGCAGATGGGATAATAGTTAATAGCTTCCAAGATCTTGAACGAGAGGCAAGAACATCTCTACAAGAAAGTAACCATGATAAATACCCTCTTATTTATCCGGTGGGTCCCATTTTGAAGACTGAGTCAACGACCGAAAACGAGTCAACCTCAAAGTGTTTAACATGGTTAGACACTCAGCCACAAAACTCAGTTCTGTATGTCTCTTTTGGGAGTGGAGGAACACTAACACATGAACAGCTTCACGAACTAGCCTCAGGGTTAGAAATGAGTCGCCAGAAGTTCATATGGGTTGTGAGGCCTCCAAGTTTATCCACCAGTTCGGCTTATTTGACTTCACAAAACGACAACCCTCTTGACTACTTGCCGAAAGGGTTCATCGAAAGAACCAAAAGTCAAGGACTTGTGGTCCCCACATGGGCCCCACAGATCGGGATTTTGAGACATGAATCCACCGGTGGTTTCTTGACTCACTGTGGTTGGAACTCAACGTTGGAGAGTTTGTCCTATGGGAAGCCAATGATTGTTTGGCCATTATTTGCGGAGCAGAGAATGAACGCAGTGCTGCTAACTGAGGACTTTAAGGTTGCAGTGTGGCCGAAAGTTGATGAGAACAAGAATAATGGGATTATAGTGAGAGAGGAAGTTGCAAGGGTTGTGAAATTGATAATGGAAGGTGAGGATGAGGAAGGCAATGGAAGACGAAGAAGAGTTCGAGTGTTCAAGGATGCTGCAGCTAAAGCACTCAGTGAAGATGGTTCATCTGCTAGAATGATCTCTAGCTTAGCTCATGAATTGGAATATGCCAGTGGCATGTAGAAAACTACTCCCTCTGATACCAACATTCTCTTACATACATTTATGAACAATAAGTTAGGTTTGTTTAAGAATTTGATATTATTTTTTTCTGATTTTACACCAATTAATTAGGGATATACAATAAAATTATGTCTCTTTTTTAGTATGAACAATAGTATATTCTCTTACATACACCTCTTTTTTACTCACACTCTCTCACATTATCTTCTCGATAAATAGGGATATACAAAAAAAAAATTACGTCTCTAATGCATTATTATTTTTAACTAATTTCAATCAATAGTTTATTTTGTGTAATTTGATAATTGTTGCTTATAAAAAAAGAGATTTTTTTTTCCAGAAGGGTATTTACTCCGTTAGATATTGAATGATTCCATGTTTTGGATGATAATAAAACTAAAGAAAATATACTATTTTGTAGGACTACTTAAACGTATATATGATGACAAAACAATCAAATGAAAGGATATAAGAGAATTTGATTCTCTCTCTCTCTGTCTCTTTCATGATACCCATATTTAAAAATATAATTATATATTTTGTAAACACATAGAGAGATCACTTTTTATTAAATGGTTGGAACTTAAAAATATAGGAAATGAGTTGAAATCAGTTAAAATTTAAAGATTGAGTTTTAAATAAGTCAAAACTATAGAAATTGAATTTCCTAGAGTTAAAATTTAGGGATTAAATTACAAGCAAATCGAAATGACATGAACCAAAGCATTAATTTTAGTTTAAAAAACAGAGAGAGAACTCTCTCTACAACCATTAATATGCTATAATTTTCTATATACGAACAAAATATAGCGTTGTCATAATAACATATATCTCATTACTAATATTAACATTTAGTTGGTTATCATCCTTGCTATTTTATATGAGGCTAACAAATTATCTGTCTATATATATTCCCTCAAAACAAATTTCCATAAAACTTCCAAATGGGTTGTATGCAGTACATGCAAAAAAAATAACCATGCATTGTTATCTACCACACAAATACGTTGACCAGCTCAACTCACTTATCCTTCATTGGTTGCCTTTGCCAAAAATACACTCATGGTTCTCTTCTATAAATATGGTTCTCTAATCATCAGTACAACTCGTCGTGTAATTGATTAATAAATTATAGCTCCTATATATATACACACGGAGCAGAAAGGTATGGGAAATTCAATGTTCATCTTGTTTCTGTCTTTCTGCTTTGTTTCACATCAAGCTTTAATTGCAAATGCCCAGAGCGATCCTCCCATTGTGCCAGCATTATATGTGTTTGGTAGTTCACAAGTTGATGTTGGAAACAACAACTACTTGAATACACAAGCAAAGGCTAACAGGTGGCCTTATGGAATTGATTTTCATAATACAAGTACGGGCCGATGGACTAATGGAAAAAATGTGGCCGACTTTTTCGGTATGTTTCTTAATTAATTCCTGTTTCATTGAATTTATAATTAAATATATAAGCATTAGCACAACCAATAGTGGTTATGTTTAATAGAAGGAATTAGTCCATCACAATGCAGAAAATTAATGTTTGAATCTTTGCTGCAAAGGGTACATACATTTAGTGCATAACAATATCTCGAATAGGATTACCTCTGACAAGAATATACATGTGTTTTAGAAAAAAAAAAGTGATATACACTGAAATTTTGTTTTTGTTAAAAATGGTCCGAATAGCCTTCTTAATCTTAAATCTACTTTTGAGCGGTTTATCCATAACTAAGTTATTTGAAGGAGTTCTTGATAATCAATTCCATGAGTTATAGTACAAGAAAAATAATTTTTTATAAGAGGAATTAATTACACATAGGTCTCAAGTAATAGAAATTAATATTTTTAGGTCCATAAAAATTTTCAAATTATTGTAATAAAAAAAACAAATTTACTCTGACTTGTTAGTTGTGACACATTGACTTGTCATTAGTAGTACTACAATTTGTCATTTACTAACAAGTTATTAGTGACACATTAACGTATCAATTGTAGTGTGTTAAATTATGATTCATAGTACATTGATTTATCAATTGACCATCATGATTGAACTCATCTTTTCATAATTTCAATAAAGTACCCACAAGTTCATAGAGTTTTGACAATAATTGTAAGATTTTCCAGACCTGACAATATGAGTTTCTCTTACCTGAGACCTATGTGTAAGTTTCAATTTTGAATACTTTTTACTGGAAGAATTGCACTTAGGTCCAAAGTAAAAGAAATAATGATAGGCAAGTCTCAAGGACTTGTCAATAAGCCACTGTTACTTACTATTGATAAGTCTTTGAAAGTTATTGACAAGTTATTAGGACTTTTGAATATTATTTCCCTTGCTGTAGAGCCCAATTGTAATTATCCCATTTTTTATTTAATGATAAGCAAGTTTTGAACTATTGTAAACAACTCAAATTAGAGTCTCTATCTTTTGCTTATGATCAAGCATTTTTTAAAGAGAGAGATATATAACGAAATATAAAATTATGTCTCGAGTTTGCATCTTATGCTTTGGATGGATTGATTGAGCCACTGGCTAGCGAGGTTGTACTCGTAATGTGGTCTAAGCGAATAGAGTATGATATTTCGTAAGGGCTAGAATTTATTTCTAATTGTTGTAAATTTTCTCATTATTTCAAAAACTTAATTGCTGACAGAGCATGATGAAACTATATGATTCAAATAGCTAACCCTACTAAATAGTATTAGGCTTGTTGTTGTAGTAATATTTCAAAAATATATGGATGAAACATTGGCTTAAGTATAATAATTTCAAATATTTTAGGATTAAGTGACATTAAGCATTCTCAATCATTTCTTTAGTAGTACATAATGTTTAGAATTTAAGTTAATCGTGGCCACTGTGAAAAATACTTTAAAAGGCAAAATTACACCAAAACTACTTTACAATACTAGGTGCTGTTGAAAAAATATTTTAGGGTGTCGGATATACCACAAGTATATTGTGGTGATGGATATGCATCTTATCCTAATATTTTATCTTTTAATTGCATATTTTACAAGTAATAAAAAAAATTTATGACTTTTTTTTTCTATCCCATACAGCAACTTATTTGGACTTACCATTGCCTCCTGCATACTTAAACCTCACGGATTCTCAAAGAAGTCAGACTACAACAGGCATAAGCTATGCATCTGGATCATGTGGCATCTTAAACACGACCGGAGCTGTAAGAAATAATTAAATTAAAATGAATCTTTTCAATTATTCCATGATTAAATTTTAATTATCCATATATCATAAATATATATTGAAGCAATAATAAGTTTGTTGATATGTGACTCGAAGGTCACGAGTTTAAATCATGAAAACAGTCTCACTGCTTGAGGGTTATAACAGGCTTATTACATCTATCTTTTCTCAGATCTTATATACACTTGCCCGCCTTATATATGTATATGTGATCAGATTCTAATATACTTATCCATTTTATGTTGAAGGGAGAATGCTTAAGATTAGCACGACAAGTAGAATTATTCACATCGACTGTGAAAAATGATCTTCCAAAAGCAATTCAGGATCAAGAGAAATTGCAAGAACACTTGGCCAATTCCATATACCTTCTTTTCATTGGAAATAACGATTACAACGACGCAATGAGTCGCAATATGACCAACAAATTTGATCCAGCTTACTATGCTGATTACCTTCTTGATCAACTTACAGGACATATCAAGGTACATACATTCTCCATCATCTTGATTATCTTTTTTCTCTAGGTAAAATTTATGGCTCGTTTGGTACGCAGAATTCATTTTGATGCATATAGAAATAGATATGGATATGGAACTGGAAATGGAAATGGATATGAAAATGCAGTTTAAAAGTATGTTTGACATGTCATGGAAATAAAACATACATATATTTTTATATGAAAAGACCTAAAAGCCCTTCAAAATTCAAAAAATCTTTTTTTTTTGTAGATTTAAAATGAATTGAATGCATTTTTGTCCAATTCCACACATTACCTCATGGAATTGATTTCCGTGCATTTTGATTGAATTGGCTTCCACAGGAAGCCAATTCCATGGTACTAAATAAGCTCTATCATGGAAATGATTTCTATTATATTCACCTACCCCAGTTCCATGATACCAAATAAACCATTAGATTTTACTCCCCTAGTGCTATTTATAAGGTAGAAAGAGAAGACGTTTTTACTATATTTACAAGTCATATCATTAAATTAGTTCTTATTCCGGTATTTTATAATTCATATTAAATAGGGATGAAGTTGGAAATTTATGGAATTTTAAGGTAGAATTAATAAAGTTTAAGGTTTTCCTTGGTTTGGGTGAAATAAATTAGAAATAAGTTATAAATATAATTGGATGAATGTTTAATATAACGTTATACTCTATGTTGTTCTAAATATAACCCCTCGATTAAACTGCAAAAGTATACTGAAAACGGGTCTTACATTTATGATTGGAGTGAATACTATATATTATGCAAACATTGGTGTGTCTTTAGGTTCTAATTAAGTTAATGTTTTTATAGACACATAATGACACAATTTCATTGGAATATCTATTTACGCACAGACACTATATGATCTGGGAGCCAGAAAATATGTAGTTTTGGGCGTTTCAATCTGTGCTCCCCATAATTATACACAAGAATGCAAATCAAGATACTACGCAGACAAACTTCCTCAAAGGTTGCAAGGATTACAATCTACACTAAATAGTTCAATGTTTACAATGTACGATGTCTTCAAGGTATACGACAAGATTACGAAAAATCAACAAAAATATGGTAAGAAGAGTTATTCATAGTCCGTTGCTAAATTCCCTGTTTCTTCCCTTTTCAGTGACTCTTTTTTGAATAGTTATAATTAATTTTGATTTCTTATTATGGCTTTACAGGGATCACAAACCTAACGGAGCCTTGTCACTGGGAGGGTGGACCTGTTTGTCCTGATAGATCAAAGTACCTCAAATTTGATCAATATGGTCATCTAACTGAAGCTGCATATGAGATAGCTTCAAATGAATGCTTCTATGGAACCGCTTGCTCTCCTTATAATGTTCAGGACTTGGCCAAGACACCAATCAATCATTAGTCACCACAATTAAATTTTATGATTCACACCACAAACAAGTTGTAACGAAGTGATTTTCACAGTCAAAGTATTCTTCTACATGTTTCTTGTTCTAAATTTGAACGCAATTGTTTTCCAAATTATCCCCGTTAATTAGATTTCATTAATGGACCCAATAGTTTTTAATGCAAATGATTAAAAATGTATTTTCAAAAAATCAACATGCATTTTCTATAAATAATTGATTTAACTACTATTTTAATATTTATATACTAGTTATCTCATTCTAAAAGTATATATTTTAAGACTGAAAAGAGTAGAATATTTGATTGTTAGCGGAATTGGATCAGGTAAGCGTGTGAATATATTTATTTATATGCACATATATTTATATATAAACAGAGAAGTGTGTGCTCGCGAGCACTAGAGAGATGCCATGAGAGTGTGTAGAGTGGTTGAGAGAAGAGAAAAAAAATACAACAAGAAAAATTCTGAACTGTTAGAGCAGGATTTGATCAAGAGGGGGTGAATTGGTCACTTAAAAAAAACTTAATAGCAGAAATGAAACAAAATCGCAAAAGAAAACAGAGAGAAAATTGACAAGAGCGATTTATTCTGGTTCGGTCCTCCTGACTTACATCCAGTCCCCAGAGCACCTCTGAGATTTCCAATCCACTATCCACCAACAAACGAGGCTCGCCGGGCCTTTACAACAGGAGACTCTCTCCCCCTTACAACATGCACTAAAACAGAGTCTCTCCTACTCTGTTCTCCGACTCAAATTCAACCCAACAAATTCAAGGTCCCAACCTTGAATAACTCACAGGATTACAAGAGGGTTTGACAAGATAAACTCTCTAAAAGAGTAGATAGTCAAATACTAAAGCTCTCAATAATTTACAAGATGATAGAAAGACAGTAATGGCGTTCTCAAGTTTTGCTCGTTCTTCGTTCTCGCTTTTTGTCTTCACTGCTTCTTCATTTATATCTGAGTAAGAAATCAATAGCCGTTACTCAGTAACTTAGTGTCCGTTGGAAGAAGCTCCTATCCGTTGCACACAATCACTGAGTTTCTGGTCTGTCATTAATGGCCTCATTTA
Source organism: Vachellia pachyceras (assembly GCA_025593235.1). Classification (NCBI taxonomy): domain Eukaryota; kingdom Viridiplantae; phylum Streptophyta; class Magnoliopsida; order Fabales; family Fabaceae; genus Vachellia; species Vachellia pachyceras. Next base: position 5,060 of record JANTPZ010000577.1, on the reverse strand, counting down.
ATGCGTTCAACAGCAACGTCGCATGTCAAAAATGCTGGGCTTTTTTTTTCAGATTTCCTCGACTGTTTTAATGAAAGAACTGAAGCACATTTATGAGGTTATGTAATATTTAAATTGTTCCAGCACAAAAGAGGAAAGAACTGATGACAGTAGGAATGGCTGTGTCAGAAGCATGTCAGAGAGAGAGAAGAGAGAACTCGAGTTTTCAGCGTCCCATGACTCGAGTTCTATTCCATCAAAATGATATTCCTGTAATGAAACTCTCAGAAATAACTCGAGTCTTTGTTTGAAAGTTCTGAAGCTCTGTTGAAAAACTTTTATACAAAACTTCAGGTTTTGACTTCAGGTTTTGGAGTCCAGTTGTAAAACTTCAAATTATGAAAGTGAAGACTCGAGTTCTAAAACTGTTTAGATGAAAAAGACTTCAAGACTCGAGTTTGGAAAAATAGGAACTCGAGTTGGTGAAAACTTCCAGTGAAAACTCGAGTTTGAGAATCAAGTTTTTGAACTAAGAAAATTTCGTTAGGTTTGGAACTCGAGTTTCCAAAATGGAGGACTCTAGTTGTTTGAAAACTTCCAGGCAGAACTTCCAGTTTTGAAATCAAGTTTTGAGTGACAGTTGTGGAACTCGAGTTCTATAACGTGATGTGAAAACTTAAAGTTGGAACCTCAAGTTTTGATTTCCATTTTGCACGTTATGGAACTTCAAGTTTTGAAAACTTAGGACTCGAGTTTTTGAACTTGGTCACAAAACTTCTTTTCAAAACTTCGAGTTTCAATATCCAACTTTTGAAAAGCAATTATAGAATTTGAGTTTCAAGAGATGGGACTTGAGTTTCAAAGCTCATCTGACACTTTCAACACAATTTCACAAGCATCAAGCCAGATTCCAAGTCCTGCAAAATTATAACTTTAAGATTTGGTTCATGATCCAGCTTTCAACACATAGCTCAAATTGTAACGCCTATAGCTCTCTCAATTCAACTCCAAACTTTGCAAATAATATATCAATGGAAAGCCCTGTAAGTCTACTTTCATAAGAAAGAAGAATCAGACCCAAATACATTATATAAAGAAAGTTGTGGTAGAAAACATAGGCAAAGGTCACTGATAAGGAGTTGATTTCCACCTCCAACTTTCAAAAATTATATCTCCTTCATATGAAATTATTTGATGCTTTTATATGTGTCTATGAACCGCATTTTGAGTCTAGTTTTATAAGAAATTAGTTTCACATCAATCAGAGTTGTATTTTGAGAGATATGAGCAAAATACCAGACGTATGTCGAGTTATCAGAAAACAGAGATGCTGAAACTCAAGTTTTGATGACTTCAAAACTCGAGTTTTGCGTCTAGGAGATGAAACTCGAGTTTTGGATGTCCTAGAACTTGAGTTCTAACATTGAGAAGTTGAAACCCGAGTTTTGGATGGCTCGGAACTCGAGTTCTGATATTTCTTCTTCCTGAAACTCAATTTTTGCTTCAAGAAGCTCCAAAAACTTATCAAACTGATCTTTATCTTCAAGAAATGGTTTTGAGCATCCAAATAAAACTTAGATAAATGGTAACTCAATATAACATCTATTTTAAAAACATTTTTTCATTCAAATTGAGTTATTTAACCACATCATCCTCTAATTAAAAAGAAAGCCCAAATCATTATAAAAACCTTTGTCAAATCAAATATGAATTATGAAAACTTTTTACTCTATTATATTTGACATCATCAAAACTAATCATTTCTAACATGAACATCTTCCATCATTTGTCTCCTATTTCATGAGAGGTGGAGGGTGATTAAAATTACTTTTCGGTGGCTTTGAAAAAAATATTTTAGCATGTTGGATATGCATTTTGTAATATCCGCATATCCCGGTAATTGGACATGAAGACTAAACCGATAGTAATGGGTTGAGTTAATGTCCATGGATATGGAAATATAGAAAGGAAAATGCCTTTAGACAAGAAAGATCATGATTGACTAAGTCCCGAGTCTTAAGGATTTTAAGTAAAGAATGACTCAAGGGTAAAACGGTCATTTGGCTAAATGACAAGAGTAAAACGGTCATTTTGATTAAAAATGACTAGGATATGAAATGTTATCAAATAATAAGGACATTTTGGTAATTTGGTCAAAAGTCAACAAAAAGTCAAAGTTGACAAAAAAGTGAAAGTTGACCCAAAAAGTCAAAGTTGACCAAAAATGTCAAATTCAACCAAGGGCAAGGTTGAAATTAAGAAAGAGTAGAAAAAGTGATGACATTTTGGAAATTATGGCAAAAGTAGAAAAGGTAGTGGCACTTTCGTAAATAAGTGATAAATAAAGGATTTCGGAGTTAAGGACGATCGAGAAATAATTATTCGAGTTAGCAGGAGTTCTCAAATGCCGGAGACCCGTACTGAGAAAAGTTTAGTTGGGTCATAAAGTAATTAATAAAATTATTACCGGTATCTGAGAAAGAGTAGAAAAAGTGATAATTTTAGTTTGGGTAATAATTTTATTAATTACTTTATAACTCAACTAAACTTTTTTTAGTTTGGGTCTCTGCCGTTTGAGGACTCCTGCTGCCTCAAATAATTATTTCTCAGTCCTTTTTGCCCTTAGAAAATCCTTAATTACGGAAATGTCACTCTTGGCTCATTTTCCTCGTAATTACCAAAATGCCATTACTTTTTCTGCTCTTTCTTAATTCCAACATTACTCTTAGTCGACTTTGACTTTTTAGTCAACTTTGACTTTTGAGTTGACTTTGAATTTTTGGTCAACTTGACTTTTGACCAAATTACCAAAATGTCTTTATTATTTGATGATATTTTGTTCCCTATGCCTTATTACTCAAAATGATCATTTTACTCTTGTCATTTAGGCCAAATGACCATTTTGCCCTTAGGTCATTCTTACTTGAAATTCTCAAGGCTAGGAACTTAGTCGATTATTATCTTTCTTATTTAGGCATTTTCCTTTCTATTTTCCTTTTCTATGGGTCTTAAACCCTTTCATAATTCATCAGTTTGGTCTTTATTTCTGTTTACAAAATTTAGGATATTACAACTAACGCATAAACGAGATAATCAATGCAATTATGTGATTAATTAAGTTGAGTGAATCAATTGAGGGATTGTGTCCTAAAGGTTTACTAAGTTCACGGAAACTAACAATAAAATGAGAATGATGAATTGGGATTTTAATTCAACGATGAGACATGCCTAAGATTATTTTTCACCAATGCAATTCATAAGAATTAAATACATACAACTCTATTAGTGATTAAATGACATAATATGTTTATCTAAGGTTCAAAAAGCAATTGATTAAGCTTTGTCAAGTCATAACCAAATTAATATCCTCCTTTCACATACAGAATCTCTTACTACAGTCAAAGGAAAATAATTATTAAGCAACTACCTTAATATGACAATGCTAGGTTAATAACTATATCTCTATGTTACTAACAAACCATCCATTTGATTATTTAAACTTCAAGTCTATCATAATTTTATATAAGTCCTGCAATTAAATTAACTCTCTCAAGCTTAATCTAATTGGACAAATCAATCTAAGTGATGGCCAATCAATTAGAAGCATTTAACACAAAATAAAATTAACATATAATCGTCACTAATAACCAAAGAGAGTATTATTCAGTCTCAATCCATGCAAAGGTTCAAAATAATCCTAGAACAAATTATTTAGTCACTAAACATTTCAACCACAAGAGCAAAGCATTGAGGAATTTAATTCCAAGAGAGGATGTTGGAATTTAGAGCAGTGCCAAACGCTGCCTTCACTTGATCTCACGCACACACGTTCAGCTTCCTCTCGGCGTCGCTCTTAGTTCTTCGCGACAAATCCAGCGCCCCAAAAAACTCTCGTTGGCCAAGCTCAGACGACGCCTCTCGCAACAGCTCCTGTGCGCCGCCAAAACTGTTCCTTTCTCGTCCACCGCAAATCTGTTCTGCTTCTTGCTTCTCAGCGTTCCAGCACGCAGACGACGGCAAACACAGACGGACAGAATGCACGCGACAACGCTCTCCCTTTTTCCTTCAATGGTTTGCGTCTCTCTCTGCCGTGTGTGCGTGAAAACTGTTGCTCCTCCCTTCTTATTCCGCGTTCTCTCTATGCTTGGCCAAGAAAAACTGTTCCCCCTCTTTCGTGGATCAGCCGCCGTATTTTTCTAGGTTTTTCAAGCCTTCAGCTGCTCCTCCACCTCAAAATGTTGCTGCCCTTTCTTTTCGTTTTGCTGTTAGGGTTATTTTGGTTGTTACTCCACAAAACGACGCCGTTCAAGCTTTCAATCTCTATTCCCCTCAGCTGGTGAACCATGCATAATATTATTAATATAATAATAATGCTTAACCAACAGCGAAAAGTCAAAGTCTCTTCTTCTTTTTTATTTTATAAATGAAATGAAATCCCCAAATCATGTGATAATTCCAATTTATTAAAATCTTTCTTAAACCTTTTAGTTTTGCATTAATAACTCCCCAAATATATTAAAATATATCTCAAATTCTATTCAAAATGGGGAGTTATCAGTAGCATCCATATTTTCAAATCTGGTCTTCGATATGAGATGGAGGTGGGTGACAAATGCAGGTGATATACTCTACAGCAGAGGTAGGCGATCACAAAGGAGTTTTTTCTTGGGGGTCAAGGGTATCTGAGTATTTTCATATTAAAATTAATATTTCAATTAAAATTTATATCATTTTTCTACGGTCATACCAAATATATTTTAGGACCTAGTTTCAGTTTCACTTCCACTTCCATCAAAATCTCTTCCAAATACCAAACGGGCCATTAAGCTCACCAATCTTTCCTCCGCCTATAGGAGCAAGGAGGCCAAGAAAGGAGAATAAGTGGTTGCTTTTTCTCTGAGATTTCTTGAGAATGTCTGAGCGGAGATGCTTAATCACTGTCTTGGAAGGCTTGAGATGAAGACTCTTTGCGGGCGTCTGAGGGAGTATGCTGTTAGAAAAGGCCAAACCTTTGAGCCTTATGCGCTCTATCGCTTCCTGGTTTGGCTCCCCGCTTGCTTCCCCCTTCTTCGCTGCCCGTA
>JANTPZ010000575.1:0-23457 GCA_025593235.1 Vachellia pachyceras | reverse complement strand
GGTGCATCTTCCTCAATTGTGGGCATAGTATTTATAGGTTCCATGTAACAAGGCCCTCATTCTCCCAAGCAATGTGGGACTTCATACCTTCCTTGTTTTACACAAAGTGGAACTTCCTCTTCCTTTTAACACACACCCACATATAATTCCAACACTATCTTCATATTATGCCATCCTAATTGACGGGCCAAGCTTCTCGCTCTTCCCCCATCTCTTCTTGGTTCTAAGAGAGCAATAAAATGAAGATAAAAATTTTTCTTCAAATCCACAAGCAACTTACCAAAACCTCAGCCACCCGAGCCTCTAGAATTCCATACCATATAATTCATTAAAAACAAAAACTATTTGTTTTAAAGCACCACTATAAGTAGTTTAAACCTCCTCATACGAGGAAACATGCTCCGCTATCATATCGCCTTCTAAATCTAGAGGTGGTGGGTTCTCATGGGCAGAGAAACCAACCTGCTTTTCATCACCAGGATCTAGGGGGTTATTATCTCTTTTTCCCATCTACAAAGTGATGATTCAACTTCGGAATACATTTTACCTCCTCCAAAAACCCTTCTTCCCAAACACCCATTGTTGTCGGTCACAATTGAAAATCAAACTTTTCTATTCAATTTCTCATTGGGCAGCTACGAATCAGATTTTATCATCATTCACAAAATAGTTATATAACAAGTATCGGGCTTCAAAAATATTCTTCTTACTTACAAATTAATCTGATAGTTTTAAATATTTATAATAATTGTCTGTGATTAAAAACAAAATTTTGATCTGAAGTTGAACACCAAATTTAATTATACATTTATACTTATCAAATAGAAATAGAAATTAGGCCAAACTCTGATGAATGGACTATGAATATGACTAAAAAACTTGTTTTTGTTTATCTTAGTACACATGCAAATAATGTGTGTTTGGGAATCCGTTAGAAGAAATGAGTTACAAAATTCATAATAATTTTACAAATTTTGATATACTTTTTACAGATTTTAATATATTTTTTATAAATTTTAAAATACTTTTATCTTAATTTACATGTACGGTGAGAAAAATCGTTTTCAGTACCAGGAATAGCCCAAGCGAAACGACGTGGCTTGATAAGTATAATGAATTGATAATCGGAAGTGCTGGCGTAAACGACGTCAGCATAAAAACTTGGGACGTCGTCTGGGAGGCCTATAACGAATCCTTCATCAAGTCATCGCGGTTCAGTGTAGATATTTTCCCGTACGGAGCCACCACCTAATCCCGCGACTTTCCTGCGTCGACTAGACATGCTTCGCGGTTCGCCCATTATAGACACACTAGATTGAACCACTGATAAGTCATAACAAGCTCACAGGTCGACTGAGAGATAGTAGGAGATGGCTCTGCTTCACCTCCCAAGACTTCGTTTTTCCATTTTAACCTCGTCGCATTCTCTCTCTTCCCCGTCCAATTCCTTCGCAAGCCACTAGTTTCCCTGCAAAAATACCTTCTTTATGAACACTTGCACCGTATTTTCTGCACCCAAATCCACCCTCACCACCTCCGAACCCATACCTATTAGTCATTTCCCAGAAACAACGGTTGAGAGCCCCTTAGAATTTTCGCTAGAGAAGCTCTTTGTGCCCCCAGAGACCGATGTCTCGTGCGGCAGTGCTAACTTGAGCACTAGAATTTTGAAGGGTTCTAACATTGTGCTTAGCAAGTACGCGAGGGATGCACAGGTAGTACAAGCCGAATTTGTTAAAAGCAGTTTAAGAACTGAGGATTGCCCTTCTGATGGGCTTCCTGAATTTGCTCTTGTTGGACGATCCAACGTGGGAAAATCTTCGTTGCTCAATTCGCTTGTGCGGCGCAAGAAGTTAGCTCTAACATCGAAGAAACCCGGTGAGTGGTCAATGCAATGCTCCGTTTCAAGTTCTTGTGCTAGTGAATGGTTCACTGCTTACGTATTAGTTATTGATTAAACAGAACATGAACTTTTGTGTTTTTATATTAAAGAAAATAAATCGACTTAAAATTATTTGAAGTCAGCAAGGAAGAGAACTGAATAGCTGGTTTGATGATGAAACAATAGGTGCTGACCTCACAATCTATTTACTGACAAGCATATTTGTTTTGATTTTAACGAAACCCGAATCAATTCGAGGAATTTTCTCTTTCGTGGGATTAAATTTCATGTCCTCACAATCTATTTACTGACAAGCATATTTGTTTTGAATTTAACGAAACCTGAATCCATTCGAGGAAGTTTAACTTCTGTGGGATTAAATTTCATGTTCTCAGGGAGTGGGTTCTCAGAAATCCAACTAATTGGCATATGCAATGCACGAACTGGTGCATATTTTCTATGATTATCGTTAGGTTGCTATGTTGAAAGTAAAATTTTATGGACTCCCATGATTGACGTGTAGGCTTTCATTTAGGTTTATTGATAGAAACATCTAGATTCATAGTGTTTTAATTTCCTGGAGATTAAGTGAATCTTGGTCTGATGTTCAAGTGAATTTTTTATAGTGCTATCTATACCCATCAGCAGTCACATTCTCAATGATATTATCTTCGTTATGTTCAAAGATTGGACGTGATTTATTTGGGGGGAAAATAAAATGTCTCATTTTGTATTTATGCAACTTGAGGCATGAACAAATTAGAACTGTCTGCTTGATTAGATGGTACAGAGGATTTAGATAACCTGCATCATAATAAGATGTTCAAACCATTATATGCGTGATGTTCGGTCATTATTCATATCGGGAGTATTAAAGTTTGCCATTTAATGCATGAATTATCTTCAGTGAAGGCTTAACATGAACTTGAACCATTAACTTTGTTGAGGTGGATACAAATGAAAAGCAATAATTTTGAACTTGATGGTAATTGACTTTTGTTTGGACCATGCGCCCACTAACAATGTTAACTCTATAATCAATTTTTGCAGGCAAGACACAGTGCATTAACCATTTTCGGATCAATGATAGCTGGTATCTGGTCGATTTGCCTGGATATGGGTATGGCTCACTTCTACATATGCTCACTCCCACCATGCTCTGTGTTAAAGATTAGAGTCCTTTACACTATGTAGTTGAGGTGGTGACTGATATATGTATGATGGGAACCAGTTATTATGATTCCTAAACAGCATTGAGTGTGCTAGACTCTGGGTAGAATGATCTCGTTGAGTATGGAATAATATGCTTTTGATCTCTCTAGCCTAGCCAATGTATCGATTTGGTCACCCTTGATTCATATTGCTGCGTGTCTGCCGCCTAGTTCTTACAGTGTCACAATCATCTTCTTTATTTCTTGTTCATTGCGAATGGATAATGGAAATATAGCACCAAAACATCCACATTCTAGTGACATGGCACTGATCTGCACTAATTTGTAGGCCCTTCTATTGCATGCGATGAGTCTCAAGAGTTTGCACCATGTCATCCAACTGTGCCATACCAATTCTATGTCACCTTAGCTTTTAATTGATTGGTTTATTAACGGGGGTGCTTATTTGCACTGATTTAAAGCATACTCCTGGAAGGCAACATTATTAATACTGGTTCTTATGCTCCATTTCCATTTGACAGCTTATCCATACTTTTAGCCAGTCTTTTTTCGTTGCAACCCCAAACTTTTTAGCCCAAACATTCTTGTTTGTAATGTTCCTGCTAGACTTGAACTAATGAAACCATTGATCCCGTTCAAATACCCTTATATATGCTATTCACATAGCTGGAGATAACTATATGCCATTTTGTTCTATTGTATAGGTATGCTGCTGCTCCTCAAGAGCTGAGAACAGATTGGGCGAAGTTCACTAAGGATTATTTTCTTAACCGATCAACTTTAGTTTCAGTATTCCTTTTAATTGATGTTAGCATCCCTGCTAAACCAATTGATCTTGAGTATGCCAGTTGGTTGGGTCAGAATCAGGTACGTTGCCTATCTTCATTGATCAAATGAATGAAGAATTGGTGAAGCTAGGTGCCTTATGTTGGCCATTAAACCTGCTTTGCTCAGCTACTACCCTATATGTAGGGGGAGATTGCGAATATAAGAACCTGGTTATAATGGTATGTTGAATAGAGCAATCCAAGTAGTTAATGATACTAGTTGTGCCATCTTGTGTTCCAGATTCCAATGACATTGGTCTTCACCAAATGTGACAAGCGGAAGAAGAAAAAGAATGGAGGCAAGAGACCAGAAGAAAATGTGAACGATTTTCAAGAGTTGATTCGCGGTTTCTTCCAGACTGTGCCCCCATGGATAATGACTAGCAGTGTCACTAATCAGGGTCGTGATGAGATACTACTCCATATGGCCCAGCTACGAAATTACTGGCTCAAGCACTAGGTGCATCAATCTTGCGAAATTACTGGCTCAAGCACTAGGTGCATCAATCTTGCCCAATCTTCTGGCGCAAGCACTAGGTGCATCAATCTTGCCCAATCTTCTTCATGCCAACCAGTCAGAGACTAAACGAAACATGCCCAGTCAGAGACTAAACGAAACATGCCCTGGATTACAGTTCTGATGATGCATCTTCAACTTTCAGGGAGTTCAGACAGAAACCCACTAGGAGCAAACCTTTGTTCCTTGCACTGAAGACCTTTTCAACGACACAATTTCCAGCTCTGTTTTTTCTTATTCCCCCCCCCTTCTCGAAATGTTATATTTATACGTATTGTAACTTTTAAGTTCTAATTTCCTACGCTCAGAAATTTAGGTGGGTGGGATTTATACTCCGGAACTGAGCCCGCTTCCGATACTTACAAAGATGAAGAAGAAGAATCAAAAGTAGAAACTGATGGTTAACACTGACCATGCAATGATACTTTTTAGACGATCATTTCAGAAATAAACTAAAGCAAGAGAGTTAAAAATCATTAGGAGGCAAGCTTGGTATCTGGACTACACGCGGAAGACGCAACATAAAACCAACTATCCGTGGATGTAACATGAAGCCAAGAAGGTGCTGCGACTCGAAGGATTTGTTTAAAAATAAATAAATAAATAAATCAGAGTTGCCCATCCCTAATGGTCCAATGGGAAAATAAAGTTTGGTGGCCTTTACGTATTTCCAAAAAATAAAAATGTGGGCGTGACCAATTAATTTGAAAGAACTAGGCCTTTCAGCAGAAAAAGGAGAACCAATTATAAGGCCTGCTCATAACCTGTAACAATCACAAAGCCCCGTATCTGAGAATTCCGCAAGCCCATACACTCCCTAAATTGACAGTTTATATTTTGTTCTTGGAAAATTCTTGCCTACTGATTTTATAATTAATTAGACAAAATAGAACACAGTTGCGGGGATAGCTCAGTTGGGAGAGCGTCAGACTGAAGATCTGAAGGTTGGCTGTTCGATCCACGCTCACCGCAAAACAATATTTTTACGTCGCCTCTTTGTCAGCCATTTTTCCATTTGAGAAAATCAAAACCTTTTGAATGTGTATGTATCCTAGCCCACCCACAATTTTACCTCTGCAAGGCTGAAACACGTACCCCGTACACACCTCAATTTATCTTGGATTTGGTGAATGATTTTGACAGTAAAGAAAGAAAGAAAAAGCAAAACAAGAACATGTAATGTACGAAGTAAAAACTAGGTAATCGAATTAAGAGTAATAAAGGTTAAACAATATTAAGATCGTACAAGAAGTTTGATAGGTGATATAGACGGCCCCAATAGGTTTTAAAAGAAAAATATTGCCTGTTTGTCTCTTCATTTTTTATATCACCACCACTCTTTATTCACAGTATTATATGTTACTCTCATCTAATTAAATGTTCACTCACTACCTACTGTCTATTAACTCATAATATATATATATATAAAAGATATCTGTCTAATGTCTATCTATCTATAACTCCATTTCATTTCTTTTCTTTTCATACTGTGCTGATCTACTTATCAGCAATGATCAATGTCCACACACACTCCAAACCATAATCAGCATTATAAACGAGCCCTAACTATTTACCTGCTCTTTTACATCACCCTCTCCTTCCTTATGCTTCTTCTTCTCTCTCTTCTCGTTCAAAACCTAGCCAACCAATCAACAAACCATTGTTACTATATATTGGTGAGTGCAAAATGGTATAATTAAACTACAGGAAACCTGCGTGCAGCGTACGTACGCGTAGGAAGGTGGTGGTGCTGTCTTGAGGGCTATGATTTCTGAAAGAGGTAGCAACCAGTACAGAGCTAAACATAGCAAAAGGAAATCTAAAGTGAGAGAGAGAGGAGATCGTGCTTCTTTTTGCCTGTTTAGGTCAAGATGGGAAGTGTATCTATCATGGAGATTAAATCAGATGGGAAGATACATCAGTTTTCGGCCCGCAAATTAATTGCCAGCATATTTCGACCCTCACTTTAACCACTATATATACAAATACAAAGCAACAAGCTGGTGAGTGAGGCTCTATATGTATTGCCGTACTGGGATAGATTTTGATTGAACACTTCATAGTGGGTCCCTCCACTCATGCAATCTAATATACACGTAATGTTTTCTGATTAAGTAAAAGGAAGGGTGGTTGAGACTGCCACGTTCTTCTCTTCAAAGTTCAGATACATGCAAGAATTGGAAAAATTAAAAAATCACCGCGACGTACGTGGATATAAATAGAGAATACAGGGCTGCATGCAGCTTTAATTAATATAGTCATTTTTTGTAGTCTTAATTAGTATAAAGAAACGCACGTAAAAGAAGGATTTTTAATTTAGAATATATATATACAGTGGGTCCTGAAATTAAATTAAACCCGACTACATATATATAGATATATAGATATCCTGAAATGAGCGAAGCAAGAATTGACTTGGAAACTTAGAGGCGTCAACTTCATAAAGCACAATAGATTTCGTAATGGAAACAAAATAATTGATGTCTCTCTCTCTCGAGGAAAATAATGATGAGATAGGCATCGCCGACGACTTTATTATTCATGTTAATTAATGGAGTTACGGAGATTGCTTTGCTCTGACAGACATTCCAATGAACCATAAAACAATCATCCACACACCCCCCTCCTCACCATCGATCTTTCTAGTTTATCAATGTAGTGTCTCTGAGATTAACAAAAACAATAACAATATCTAAATTTCCTATAAACATGCGTGTATATATATATATGCATGAAATTAAATGAATCAGAAAAATATATTAAAAGATGCAAGGTCCCCGTACTCACAGAGAGGATATGCTCACACACACACACACACACACATATATGTATATATCGAAGCATTTATCAAAACCGTTAGGGAGGGTGATGAATAAATTGGACCACAAAGAATTGAAGGCTGTAGTTAAGGTCATGAAAGCATAATATGATGATGGTTCTGGGAAATTCTGAGTGAAACAGGTTAGTCGCCATGTGCATTGTGTGTACCTTCTTATGAATTGCCCTATCACCATCTTGTGGACATTATTATATATACACCTCATGGCAGGACCACACTTATATATATATAGATGTAGTTGTTGCTCTTCCCCAAGTCCTATATGCGCTTTTTTACGTGCTTTTTATGTTCAATTAATTGACCTCTTCCGCTACATATATATCATATACAGAGCAAATTATTGATGGGGCCTCACCATTTCTACTTCTATTCATTTCTAAATCACAGTACTCCGTCGATCATCTCGATCGTTATTCTGAATGTGTGGATTTGCGAGAAAATTTCCAAAAAAAAAAGGACGTATTAATGGGTTACTCTTATAATCAATAAGGTGTTAATTGCAGAGACTTGATGTAATCAATGATTGAATTGGATAATGCCTTTGATCAAGACCCAGTTATTTAATTAGTTGTTTTGATTTGTTAAACTCGTAGGCATTTGCCTTCCATTTTATAAACTCTTGAGAAAAAACTGTGTGTGGGACTTGTGACGATGTACATAAATGATCATTTCTTATATATGTATGTGCCTTTTTTAAGCTGGATAATTAATCACCATGAAAGGATAAAGATAATATAATAACTGTACAGCTGTATATATGAAAATAGCTAGCTATCCTACTCAATTATGTAAATGTGAGATGGGACAGTGATGATGGGAGCTAGATATTCTTCTGATTTAAAACACTGTATTCAATCTAGCTAGCACAAACCATATCTAACATTATAGGATTTGAGTTTGAATGGTTATTTTCTTCAAACGGGATGGGTATTGAGTTGTGCTTTTCAAAAACTGTACGTGCAATGCAAACACGATGTATTAGAAAATTAATGTGATCAAAGAGAGATGCGATTATATGTATGGCTAAACGATGTTGATGTATATTGAAAGCGAATTTTACGTAGACGTACGTATTGATTCTGCAACTTCCTCCTTCACCCAATTATATATGTGTACTGATTAGTTTGATTTAGTTCGACTTAATTAACAACATGGGAAGAGAAAGAAAATGAGCATATCTCCACCTCAAGCTCGTCACCAATAGTACAGGATGATGCCATTTTTAAGTTATTTGAAATTTAACAACGAGCTAGACCACTTAATTAGTTGTCGTTTTCATGTCAAAATCGATCCCAGTCATAATGAGGGGATGAATCTAACAGATATATGCATATTGAGGGAATGATTATTTGTTTCTTTAATATGCAATGATTCTCTAATTTTTTTTTCCTTTTCATATATAGCGAAGCTCTTACTGCAGAATTTCAAAATTTTCTCCGTTCATTTTAACTTTAGCTCCCATAGTTTTAAATTATATGTTTTAGTCCTTTAAAAAATAAAATCGTCTAATTCTTATTAAATTATAAGAACTAATATTTTAGACCGTAATAAATTTATGTAGTTATCTCGTGAGTTGCCAAACACATACAAAATCTATTCTCATTATGGATTGCAGGCAATCAAAACCTTAAAGAGTAAACGCAATCATGATTTTATTAAGTTTCTTTTTTTTTTCAGGCTCTAAAATAACACTGCAATACAGAAAAAAAATTATGAAGAAATAAATTCGTTCATAGTTACTTTAAATTTTGAGCCAGGAAAAACGAAAGAAGGAAAGAAAGGACACATACACAAGGTAAAGTTGCCTATAAGGACGCGGTTTAAATTGAACTTTATGTGCTGCTTTAGTGAAAGGGGATCCTAAATTTCTAATAATGATCATTATATATCTAATCAGAGTATAATTGTTAGACTTGGCAACCCATAAGAAAAGGTAAGGTGGTGAAAGGGATGCGGAAGGGAAAGTGACACTTTAGGGCCAAACAAGAACCGTAATAACATTTTCAACCTTAACATTTTATTTAACCAGATTACTCGAGCTGGAGCTGGTTAGTAAATTGAAAATTCCAATAGCTGAGTTGAAATCATCTTCAATTGAAAAAAAAAAATCCATTTCATATTTACTGTTTTTCTATTTTTACTTATACACGTTATGTTTTCAACTTATACATAACTAAAAAGAGAATAGATTAATATCTTCAATCTGTTTGATTCAGCGTTTTTTCTACGTTGTATACAAATTGAGATAAAACTCATTTTTTAACTCATGTAATACCTAAAAGGGCCCATACCACTATTTAGGATTTAATCCAACTATCAATTAACTTTTACAGCTAGGATTGAGAGACTAGTAAAAAGGGGCATTCTGGTAAAATAGCCACGATGGGTTCATAATTGGCGCCTCTTTAAAATATAGGGTATCAAAGTTTAATTTTAGCCCTGGTGGAGGGAGGCCCAAAGGGGGCCCAAGTAAGGAGGGTTAATAAGGGAACTTATGGGTCAGAGAGGCCTTTATCTCTGCTGGCTTCAAAACAGGGAGGCTTAATGCTCTCTCTCTCTCTCTCTCTCTCTCTCTCTCTCTAGAGTGCTCATTATGGTTTAGGTTTGGTACTGTCCTGTTCTGAATCCGAAGCCAAAGATTCGATTTGTGCGCATTCCTCAACTCTCTACGGTCGCCATTATTCCAACCTTCTCCTTCCCTTCTCCCTTATTCCCTTACCAACCCTCCCTTCCATCTGTCATGCCTCGTTTGTTATGATGGAAATGGAATTAAAATTAAATTCTATTACGTTGGCATGTTTGGTATGATGGAATTACAATTCCATGTGGAATTCAATTCCACCTAAATACCCAATTTCAATTCCATACCCAAACCTATGGAATTCATTTGGATTCCATGGAGTCCAATTTTTTTAGATCAAAATATCCTCCCTTATGCAAAATAGTCTTTTTTGTTACATTTAAAAAAATCAACATTTATAAAAAAAAGATGTGGATTCCATCTTCATTTCCATGATATACCAAACGTAATTTTAAAATTCATCTCCATCTCCACCATATCCATATCCATTTTCATTTCTATCAAAATCAATTTTACGATACCAAACGAGACATTACTTTCCTCCTCCTTCATCTTTATACCTTTTTATCACAGTCCCACCCACAAATAACAATAATAATAACCACCATGCCCATTTCACAAAACACTCACACTATGCATATGCATGGGCACATGTGCATGCAAGCATCATTCTCAATCTCATCAATCAATTGTTTTGAAATATGAATTATGTTGGAGCAGGTTAAAAGCTTAAAATACGAAATATATGTGCGCGCATAGTTGTTATCTGCACTAACAACTGTGGAGCAATAATTTAGCTGTCCTGGAGAACAGGAAAAATCGACTGGGGTGTAAGGAAAAGAGGAATCTTTCTAGTATTTTTCTTTCTTTTCCCTGAAGGCAACGAGTAGGCTTGTATAGAGCAGAGCAGTGCTAGATTTGGAGCCAGGCAGTGTGTAGCAAATGAGGAAATAAAATCAACAAGAAAATCTATTGGCGATTGCAAGTCTGAGAATTGACAGTTTGGATACAAGATCAAGGTTGACCCCATCTATATTCTGCAATCCCTTTTCTCTTCTTTCTCGCTGTGATGTATATGATTGCTTGCATACACACAAAGCCATTGATTCCGATTAGCAAGTGTTTAGTTTGGTGGTTGGGGTTTTGTATTGAAGAGTATTTGTAGTCTGACAAAAATGAATTCGGGTGAAGGAAGGATGTTAAATTGAATGAAGTTGGTGAGGGTGGGAAATGCCCAATAAATGCTCTGCCAAATATATTCTAATAACACTGTAATTCCCCTGCAACGATTCTTGGCGTTTTCCATGTTTCCTTTTAAATGCCCCCTTCCTCTGTGGTCCTCTCTCCTACTTGGAATCAAATCATTTCGACAACGATGTTGCGTCCAACTAGTAATATCTCAAAATTGTTGTTTAGCTCCTTTCATTAATAAAACCTAACAAAGATCTCTCTCTGTTTCTCAGGCTAGGTTCTTCTTCAGCTGAGTTAGAAACGAAGATGTATGAAAGCTTCAGCAGAATCTCAGAGGCAACAGATTTAAAAACAGAAGGGGGGGGGACATTGTGGTATGTTATATTTTAATTTCTTCTCAGAAAAAAGAACTCGTGGAAATCTAGGTTAAACAACAATCACATACCAAACACTCTTTTTCTCTGTCACCCTGCTGCTTCCCTTTCCTCTCTAAATAAGTCGAACCTAATTAGGGAAAAATTGTAATGTACAAGATGTACAGAAAGATATGAGGTCCCTCGAACAACAACAACACAGAACAATAAAATGAGCATAAATATATATATCCTTCTCTCCTGCTACTTCAATTCAAAATCGATCTTCCTCTCTCTCCATGGCTCGTGATGATGATGATTGCCTGACTGGTAAAAATATCCATGTAAAGGTGAAGGTCGGTTGGGAAAACCCTTCCCTGCTGTAGCTCACTTTTTTTAACCCCCTCTCTGCACAGAATCTTTACTCATACGACTTTTTTGCATTTGGTGGGATCATCCGAGGAGTCAATTAGAACTCACTAAAATAAAAAAAGCACTTATTTTAATGAATCTCAAAATGCCGCCTCCCTTACTCTTGATCGATGAGAGTTACAAAAAAGTGTGGCAGACTGTAGGAAAGCAATATTGTGTGTTGAGCCTATCCAATATCCATCCATGATGCCACCTCCATGATCGATCGATCGATCTCCATTGGTAATAATGACTTCGAGGTTCTGACGAAGACCCTTAATAAGCCTCTCTTCATTGGCTCTAGAAAAGCTTGACCAAATAAAACCAAAAGAGAAATAACCCAAGCAATCATGAATTGGATTGCTGCAAAAGTGAGCGAGTAAAAGCAGTAGTGTGCTTTGAGTCGGCTTTCCAGCACTGTTCTATATCTTGAGCTATTCTCCTTGCATCCATGGAGGCACCAAGAAGTCCTCGTTTGGTGAAACCCACAGCGTACAGCCCATTCTCCCCCTTCCACCCATTAGGGAATGGCCTTCTTGGGAACCCATCTTCCTCACAGAACATATCTACTTCCTGGCCATACACCAAAATCAACTTTTTTTTAAAACCCTTTTTGCTTTACATCATTTTCAGAATTCACACACACATACACACGCAGGCAGTTGTGTGCTCTGAAAAGAGAGAGAAAGGGTGTAAAGTGTGTGTATAAATAGAAATAGCGGCACGCGCACACACATATGTATACCTTTAGCCAGGAGGGTACATTGCTTTTGTAACCTGTTGCAAATATGATGGCATCGAAATTCTGTGCCGTCCCATCAACAAATTCCACAGTGCGACGTTTTAGCCGCTTAACGCCCGGACAAACCTACACAAGATTTGAGTTTGATATGCACATTCAGATTTTGGTTTCTGTCTAAAGTTGAAACAAACAAACAAACAATCTTGGAGAAGATAACCGCACTCATTAAATAAGAAATAACAAACATGATATGATTGACATATCCAACTTTTCCCGGACCCGGTCCCTTAGCGCCCAGATTTTCTTTTCCATAAAATCTTCATAAAAAGAAAACCTAAAACCTTATATATGTGAACGCGCACGATTTGATAGGAAAAAACACAATGATAGGAAATCTCAATCCGCACTAACTACCCCCCACCCAAGGAATTTACAAATAAACAAAAAAAGGGGTAATCTCATATCGTTGTGTGCTTACAACGGAATAGTAAAAAGCAAGAACGAGTTGAGGCAAGTTGAGTTTAATTCCCCCGTGTGGGGGGGGGGATGATTGGAAAGGGGAAAGGAATCGAAGAGTACCTGAATGTGTCCGCTTTTGATCTTGAAGAGCGTACCCACATCGAGGACTGGGGTCTTGCCGGAAAGGTTCTTGAGCTGAAGGGGACCCAAGCGAGGACGAACCAATCCGAAGCGAGCAGTGTCGCCGAGCAATAGCCACGAAACGATGAGCAGGAAGCGATCCACGAGACGTATGGGAAGCCACTTGAGCAACCACATGGACAGCCCGAAAGTTGATTTTCCCAGCATCTCCCGTGGTAGGACGTGCACCTTCATCATCACTCCCAGATTTTAGTCAAATCGCTAAAAGAAATTAGAATCATTTTTATTTTTCAATACAACTGGGGAAAAGCAGAAGAAAAAAGGTAATAAGAAGCCAGTTCATCGTGTCCTTGATGATCGTTCTTTGCTTCTGGCTTGGCTCCAGCCCATTCTACGCATGCTCGAGAGAATCCCAATAAAAGTGGAAAAAATATCCAAAAGAATATTTAAAAGTTCCTGATCCATGATCTTCCGATACAACCCAACCCCCTTTGGAACTTGGAGCCGCTTCTACTCGTAGATGCAACAATTCACTCACACACGGCTTTACCAATTTGTGATATTGCATTTTAATGGCAAAAGAATTTTCCCCCACCTCTCTTTTCTGCTTAACATGGGCCTTTTTCCCGTCTTCTGAATTTGTTATTGTGATCGAAAAGTTTAAAATAAGAATTTTCAGAAATCGAGGAGGGGGGAAGATTTTAAGCAAAAAAAAAAAGAGTAGCGTGTAATGGGATTCGAGAGTAGAAGCAGCAGCAAAAATGTGAGAGGAAAAGAAAAGAGAGAAGGGGCAAATTCTTACTGTGTCTCTGACCACAAGAGAAGGGCTAGCATTATGGTTGCAAAGATCTAGGCACACTTCCATGCCCGAATTCCCACAACCAACTACCAAAACCTTCTTCCCTCTCAACTCCTCGCCGCTCTTGTACAGGCTCGTGTGCTTGATCGGCCCTCCGAACTCCTCCGCTCCTTCTATCTCCGGCACCA
Source organism: Vachellia pachyceras (assembly GCA_025593235.1). Lineage (NCBI taxonomy): Eukaryota > Viridiplantae > Streptophyta > Magnoliopsida > Fabales > Fabaceae > Vachellia > Vachellia pachyceras. The sequence continues at coordinate 9,355 of JANTPZ010000575.1, read as the reverse complement.
CTGCCTCCGCATTCTCTCCCGTCGCCACAATCAGCCACCGGCACACGTACTCCGTAGACGTCTCCGCCTTGCCCTCACTTCTCACGCGCCAGAACCCGAGAGTCGAGTCGAATTCCGCTTCCTTCACCGTCTCATTGAACCTGGGCTTAATATCGAACCTCTCTGCATAGCTCACTAAGTAGTCTATGAACTGCTGCTTGGTCGGGTATGTGGGGAAATCGGCGGGGAAGCCCATGAGAGGGAGCTCGCAGAACTGCTTGGGCAAATGAAGGCGAAGGCGATCATAGGTCTTGAGCTGCCACAGAGAAGCTATGCAATTGGATCTTTCTAGAAGTACACTGGGGAGGCCTTTCTCCTTGAGACAGGATGCTACAGCAAGGCCTGAAGGCCCTGCTCCCACAATCACAGGACCAGGAACCCAAACGCAACGTCGCTGGGAAGGCGACGATTTATTGTTCATTTTGCGATTGAATAAAGGATCATGAGCTTGCTTTCCTTCTATCTCTCTGACGCAGCAGTAGTCCATCAAGTAAATGCGGTATTGTCGAGATAGTGAAAAATGGGGACACGAATTAATCTCTGTGGCCTTATGCGTATCAAAACGTACAAATGGTGGTTAAAGACGACAAGAAGGGGTTAAGAAGAACAGAACATGGTGAAGGAAGGTGGTTTTGGTTTGATTGATTGTGAAGTGACGACGGAGGTGGACGACGACGATGATTGGAGGTAGTATGGAATTCCTGGGACTTTGGAGGGGGATTAAGGAATAAATGATAAGGGTCTTATCCACTCTTGTGGGTAAAGAGAGAATGTTTGTGTGTTGTGTTTGTCGCAGGAGTTAGTTTTGGTGAATTGGTGAAGCTCAGAGGAGGTGGGTTAGAAGGAAGGATGAGCATCAACTACGGGGCGAAATCAGCATTCATCGCGACAGAGACCCAGTGAGAACGATGCTCATATCTCTATATATATCGCCTCTCCTTCTTGTTATTTTTTTAAATTTATTTTTATATCCCCTTTTATCGTTTTTATTTAATTAATTCCTATTTTTCCTTCACAAGGCTTCTTTCGATTATGCACTTATTATTTTATATTAATATTTTGCTTCCATGATGAGATACATTAAACTTAGCTTTTATGCTCGCTCAAGCGCGCGCGCGCCATACTTGATGTTCTGAACTCAAAACACATTTTAATATTGTTCCATAATATTAATAACAACAACAATCATCGTCGTCATTATTATTATTATTATTATTATATCTACAATTGATACATGGTCATCCTTTAATTTGAAAACATCTATTGAACGCATGTTTATAAGGATAGATATAATTATAGATTTAATTGTTTAAGAATAAATGTAAAAAAAATATGATTCTGGATACCAAATAAAGAATTCTAAAATTTGTAAGTTTCTCTCGTGTTTATGCAAATTTTAGTAAAAATTAATTTAAAAAAGACTTCAGGTCACCAACAACAAAAAAAGGAATTTAGGGGCTGATGAATATAGCGTAGCACAGAAAAGTGTGATTGTATCAATGAAATCTTTAAAATACAGTAAGAACTTGAATAAACTAAGGTATGAGAGTAATAGAATGTGTGAGAGAGAATAATCTGCAATAGGATGCGTAAAAAGTATCTATAATGTGAGATGTAATATGAATAAATAAGTGGTTTTCGCCCTCTGTCGCACGTTAAGCCCGTCTAACTGTCTCATAAAATATAGGGGTGGTGGATGATAGATATGTGACTCTAACTATCTACCTTGAAATCTAGAGGTATGTAAGACATATCTGGCCTGCTGAGAGACTTCAACGTATCCCATAACTGTCTGACTATTGGACCTTCAGTCTTTTCATATTTTAAATGAGTTTGAGCTTTTAGTAAAAATATTTGTTTGTTTTTTACCAAAAAGAGTGTCCTTAAATAGTTTTAATTTATTATATCCTCAGGTAATCTTTTTCCCCCCTAATTCTATGAGCAGAGTCCATGTGGTTAAAAAAGCACGCTTGCCTAGAAAGAAAAGTGAATAGGAACCGGAGAGGAGACCTTTTGGTTATTTAACTGGCTTTCATTTTAAAAACCTGACCTAAACATATATATATATATATACACACACTCATAGCAGGAAATTTAGTCTGAAGTTCTAAATAAGAAATTTATTTAAGGAATGGTCCCATTGATTAAAATATTTATCAAGAGGTTCCATTGACAACATGAGGTCCTATACATTGACAACAGCATGCGCTGTGTTGACAACACCTGATGTTGTCAATGGGACCTCTTGATAAATATTTTAATCAATGGGACCATTTCTTAAATAAATTTTTTATTTGGGACCTGAATAAATTTCCCTTCATAATAAACAAAGATTTCTTAGCTAGCTCAGGTTCAAGCTGAACATGTATCACTGTTTTTAAATCAAATATAGGGGGAAATATTGTAAATATTACATATTTAACGTATGCCTGTTTGACCAAAACTGGCTTTGGCCTTTGATAGAATTTTTCTTTTTAAAAAAAACAAGGAGTAAAATTGGAGCATCATGGCAGGCACCAGTGCTAGAGGGGAGATTAAATGCATGTTTTGGAGAGCGTTTGGTTCCTCAAACACGTGTTCAACAGTATTTTTCTATAAATTAAGATAATCTTATTCACATATTTACTTCGTAAACCATAAAAGCACACTTCTCCACTGTTTTCCCAAACATGCACCAAATATTTGAGCTTTTATATAAATTATTAAAGGTAGTAATGATGAGAAATGCTTACTTAGTACCGGAGTGTTACGTCACCCATAATCTATCAAATGAAAATGTTTCAAGCGCCCTCTATTGTGGACTTTGTATCCCATAGAGTTCTCCTAATTATTTGTCATTTTCCATAATAAAATATCTATAAAAATGGTTATGAAAAATGAGAAATAATTAGAAAAAATCTATAGGATACGAATTCCACAATAGATGACTCTTAAAACATTTTTATTTGATAGAATATGGATGACGTAACACTTCACGGGTAAGTAAGTATTTCTTGCCATAATAATGAGTCATTCCATGGATACATCATGCCGGGGGCTAATATTTGATGGTGCAGTGGTGATTTTTTTTTAATTTGTAAATGTTGTTTAGACTTAAATTTAGGTTAAAAAAATCATGCAATTAAGAAGATTCAAGGCTGATTTGTACGGGAGATTCAAAGAGGGAATGATTTTGTTAGAGAGGTGAAATTGAAAGGGCGGGTTGAACTCCAACGTAAGCTTAGCTGGTGCTCATGCTTCCCATTGGACAATGTGGTATCACTCAACCTGGGCCACTTTCACGGCCCATTTCTTACGCCATTAACTACTTTTTTTTAATTTTAATTGTGTTAATACATCAATAAATATATAAATAAAATATGTGGTAAGTAAACCGCTATGCATAAAGCCATTTATTCCCAGAATTCATATCACTCTCACAACCAGAAAAATGATATTTAACGACGAAAAATACGTCGCTAAATGACTATTTTCCGTCAATAAAACGAGGGTCGTTAATATTTTCTGTTGCTAAAGAGAAATTTTCTGGTAATGTGTCGTTGGTTGAACTAACGTCATTAACATAAAATTTATAATGAATCATACTATTCATAGTAATATTACTGTTTATTATTTTAATTCCAAACAATATACGAATATTCTGCTTAACTGCATAACATAAATATATAAATATTAGGATTTTAGGCGGTGCATGGAGGGAGGAGTGGGAATTGCTAATATAATGGTGTTGCGATGTGAATGGAGGTAGTGTCTCTTGGTGATAATGAAAAAAATTAATGAAAATAATATATTAACAGGAGAGAATAAATAGAATAATTAAGGAATGGAAGGAATGAAGGGGACATTAATTAATGGAACAAAGGGTATGAGAAATAACCAATAATTAGTGAGATTGATGTGGATGATGAGATGGGGACTACCAGATTTGGTTGGAGATGGAATAAAAAGGAAGGGGGGCCACAAATATGTATGAGAATAAATGAATAATAATAATAATTAGGAATTAATCTGGGCGATTAAATAAGAATGAGAGTGCAAAAAGAAAAATATCAAGAAATTATAAGGGAGGGCCATGGCATGGGAGGGAGAGGCAAAGAAGAGGGGCCACCCCCTCCTACACTTTTCAATGTGGTTAGCTTATTTATCTCCTCTCTTCATTCCTGACATGACCCTCCCCCTCTCACCTACGTCTATGTTTACACGTTCAAATTTTGTTGTATATAAATTGAGATAAAACTCATATCGTATATTTACTTTTAAATCCGTAAAATTACTCTCCTAACATATTCTCAAACGTACACTACATATACGTAAAATAATTAACCGTGTTTTATAAAATTGGTTTCATGAAGCTTTATTGCATGCAATCACAGCTGAAATATGAGAATTTAAGAATAATATTTTCAAGCAGCTTGCTTTTTATATCAGGCTTTTATAAGAGATCGTTTTTTAATGTTCTTAAAAAAACGACACGATTGCCTCTGGGCATTAGCCCTTTATATTTTTTTTAAAAACGCCGTACGTTGATTGCCTTTAGAAATGAATAGAAATTTTGTATGAGATGGCCGGTTAAGATGGAACTTGATTACGTTCCATCGTATATCTTTAATCTCTGAAAATTTATATGACCAGTTGAATTTCTCTGGTGTTCCGTATTGGTGACATTGTGATCAGAGATGTTACATATGATAATTATAGAACCTTAAATGCATAAAATGATTTTTTTTGGGAGATTTAGCCTCAGGTCCCAAATAAGTAAAATATTTAAGGAATGGTCCCATGGAGAAAAATATTTAATGAAAGGTCCCATTGACAACATGAGGTCCTTGTATTGACAACACCATGTGCCGTGTTGATAACACCTCATGTTGTCAATGGGACCTCTCAATAAATATTTTTCTCCATGGGACAATTCCTTAAATATTTTGTTTATTTGGGACCTGAGACTAAATATCCCTATTTTTTTTTTTACATGAGAATGATCAGAGCGTTGTACAGAAAGAAAGCTTAACTTCAAATAATAATTCTTACAAACTTTATAAGAAGTAAGATATTTTTGGAGTTTCTTTTTTAATGTTTCAGTGGTTCTTATTACATGTCTCTTTCCCTGTCGAAGACGTTACCATTTGGATAATTTGTCATAATTAAAATTGGGAAGAGGAATTAAAGGTGGAGATAATAAATCAAATTATGCGCTTGTTTGGGAAGCCATTCTTCCCAACAGTGCACGTAAGCCGAGACAAAATCATCTCAAAATCTGTAAAAAGCATCTTGAAATCCATAAAAACCATCTTGAAATCCATAAAACCATCTCGAAATTCCCAAAATGCCTCGAAATCTGTAAAATCCATTTTCCCAACGGAATTCCCAAACAAGCACTATAACATAATCCCCACGGTGCCACTGTTAGTGTTTTCTGATGACACTTAAACATTATTATTTCCAAAAATTTCGCACGTGTTATATATAATATTTGTCTGGTCGAGAAACACGTAGCTCGAGCTCGATGTGAAATGAATATAACATTTCACATGTTCCCCTCTCCATTTTTGCTTTGGGTGCATGTAAAATGCTGTTTTGTAATAATGAGCACAGTTTATCCCTACTTCATTTTAGTCAACATAAAAAATTGCATTCAGATCTTTGCCCACGTGGTCAACAATGTGTTTTCTTTTATTATTACAGTGGAACCATGTTGAACACAAGAAATAAAATTCCTCTCACATAATTACTCTTGTTAGTGTCAAATCGCTCTCCCAACAGATTCTTAAACATGCACAATGTTCTATCAAATTGCCTCCATTTGAATGGTATACGTAGAAAATAATTCTGCCATGATTAAACTAGAAAATGAACGTAATTTTGCAGAACAGGAGAGTTCAGTTTACTAAGTGATCACAAATAATGTATTAAAAGTTCCAAAGATTCACAAAATTACCATAAGATTTCAGGAGTAGTTGCTGAAGTTGTTAATGAAGGCTGGTAAGGTTGTTAATGACAACCTCAGCAGTTACTCCTGGGACTTTATGGTAATTTTGTGAATCTCTTTATACCCTTTATTCATTAATTCTTCTATTTGGGACTTACTGTAAATTTCCTTAAATATTTGAGATATTGAATAATGTCAGTGTCTGGTGATTAATTTTTCGGTGCATCAGAGACGTTGTCTTTGTGAAAGGAAGAGGCCGCAGAAGGCGTTCGTCCTCGTGAAATTGACCCTCATCATCAATTTGCAGTAACAGTTTTCTTCTTTTAATTTGTAATGATCAATAATTATTAGTACATTCTACTTACCATTATTATCGCACTGTTAATTTCATGTCGTTTTTGTTATTGAGTACTCAGTTGTGTGGGGAATTAGGAAGGAAAGTATAAAAAGATATCAATGGTCCACATCATATATATATATATATATATATATAGTCCACGCATGGGAGTTGACAGATCCAGTTTTAAAGAATAGAAAAACGTCTTCATGTTCATATTTGCGTACGTAAACTAGCTAGCTAGTTGATTATTATTTGGGTAGTTAAATCAGTTGACTTTGAATTAGCAGTAAATACGTGTTCAATATGAACTGGGCATGGAAGTTCATTCTATATGGTGACACTGTTATACAACTCGAGGAATTTCCAGATGATCTTATACAATCCTACCCATTTCAATACAAAACGATATTACTAGTCCGTCGTTAACGTATAAGATGGAGAATATATATCTACACACACATGTATGTATGTATGTATATGTGCATGTGTGTATACACATTTAATTAAGATGCATCTATATTATTAAGTGACACATCTCCTGTATTCCGTTTTAAGAGTTGGAAATGTTAATTATTTTACATATATATTCCTTACTATTTAACTAATTTGAACGCATATATCGATGCGAAAAGGAGATTATATATAGACTAGGTAATTATAATGATTACACCGTGATCTTCTAAAATACTCTTGTATAACAAATGTCTTGTAACTATAGCAAAGATCTCTGAAAAATAGAAGAAATGAATTAAATTAAAATATTATATTTAGGATCAGTGTATACGTAGACGGCTCTTAGACTAGCCTTATGTTTAGGATGAGGAGTATTAAATAATGTGAGATTTGAGGAAGAGTGGGTCATCACTACAATCCAGAATATATGTAATAAATGGAGGCAGTGACGTGTGTACAAGTGTGTGGACAGGGATATATATATATATATATACGGGAGGGAATAACGAAGAAAGCAACTCGAGAGAGTGTAGCTATACGTACGCGTGTGTGTACACACACATACATATACGTATACATATACATATATATATGTGCATGAGATTGAGATGGATATGGAAACATGGTGGTAAGTTTGACCTGTTCGTGGCAAACATATGATTCCCATGCATATCCTCCTTTTTTTTTTGCCAACGAAAAAGAAATCATTCATTAAGAGAAAAAGTTCATGCACAAACCAGACAGATCAACAAAAACAAACCGCAAACATAAAAAACCCACACAGCAAACCCCAACCCGAACCCAAAGACAAAATATCAGCAATCATCCAGGATCAAAAACCACTCTGCGAGCATCCATCTCCATCAAACGTCTCAACAGAAAAGGTGGCCGGAAAACCCAAAAGGGCACATTCTTCCTAAAGATGCCTTAGCAAACCATTCAGCTACCAAGTTAGCTTCACGAGAAACTCAAACACAGGAATGATTCCTTACTAAATTCCTTGACTCCACAATATGCTTAAGGATCACATCACACCTCCGGTCGGCCGGAGATAGATTGCTATTAATACAATTAAGTAAAACCTGATTATCAACTTCAAAGATTACATCATCAAGCTCATTTACAAGAGCATACTTAAAAGCATCAAGAAGCGCTACACTCTCTGCAAAGAGAGCAAATTGAGCACTAATAATTCTAGTATGCCATCAAGAAGCCAGCCATTAGAGTCCCTAATAATAACAGCCACAGCAGCTTCATCATCCAGCGAATTAAATGTACAGTCAGTATTAATTTTAATGACATTATCTCCAGAGGCTCCCACCGCACTCTTTGGCAACACCTGATGCATATCCTCCTTTACATTACACTACTAATTACTTCCACGTATCCTTCTGTTTTGAAAGCTACCTTTTAATTTGCTCCTTAATTTTAACGAATGAACCCCTTTGTGTGCATGTGTGTGTGTGTTTTTTTAACTGAATGAGATCAATTGCTTAATACTCAAGGCGTCTTTTTGTGATACAATTGGACACATTCTCTTTTGCGTGCATGTGTACGTTCACCCATCAAAGCTACAAATTAATATTCTCGAACCCACTATATATATATATATATAACACCATGCATCAACTAGCTCCCTGTGTATAATTAATTAATTAATATAATCAGCCACATGTAACATGTATATAATTAACATGAGTAGGATTCATAGAATTTATATCAAAATCCATATTTATTTACTCTCTCTTGTTCTACATATTTGTAAGTTTATAAGCCATATTTATTTGATCCTTGTTCTTTTAGGTTGCACTACCTATTAATAAGTTGAAAAAAAATCTGCAAAAAGATAATATTTATAAATTTTATTGATTATAAGGATGATATATATATATTATACACAAATCACGAGGGTGATATATTTATCGGGTTTCATGAGATAACTAGCGACGAGTATGCTAGCTAATTAGGATTACACAATTTGTCCAGGAAAAATAAATAGGATTACACGTATGAGCAAATATCCTTAACATATCAATCCCTTTCAACTATTATATATACAATGTATTAGTACTAAATAACGCAAGATATTAATTTGTTAACTGGGATGTGAGAATTGTCTGTTCACACTATCTATGAAAATTAAAGAGCATATATATTTATATTTATTTATAATAGTCTGGGAGAATTAATTAATTTAAGGAAAGAATAGAGCACATACAGAACGAACGAAGTGTGCAACACAAATGAAGAAAGAAGGCTAAATAAAGTCAAAAGTCTATAATAAATTATGTAGGAGATAAAAAGGCATTAGATGGTGCTTGTGGAAGCCTAAAAAGTCAAAAGATCAGAGAAGGGAGAAAGCAGCAGCCGAAAGCTAATTATAAATTAAACAAAATATATATTATATATTTATATATAAGCGGTTGTTGTGGCACGAAGCCTATCCCTCTGATTCAGATAAAGTACTATAAAGGCAAAAGCTTAAGGGTCTAGTCTTAGTCTAATTAAAATTTTAAACCCAGCATTTAAAATAAAAAAACAGAGAGAGAGAGAGAGTGAGAGAGAAGCATATATAAATCTTAGTCCAGTGACTT
>JANTPZ010000574.1:0-45194 GCA_025593235.1 Vachellia pachyceras | reverse complement strand
TCCTCCTTTGTCACAGCAACAGCGTCGTCTCTGCCTGCTCAGCGTTCGCATGTGCGTCTTCGTCCTTCGCGTGCTGCTCCTTTTTCTGCGTTCTCCTTTCTCTACGTTGCTGTGTGTGTACTGTTCCTCTTCGTACGCCTCTGCCTTGTTCGTTCTCTGCGTGCGCCTCTGCTTCTCCTTTTTCTGCATTTTGTTCGTCCTCTGCGTTCTTTTTTTTTTTATTTTCTTTTATCTTATATGGGATGAAACTTGAATCAGGAAAACTGACGCCTCACTTTCAGATTTGCACAATACTTGATCAAATCCCCCCGCTAACAATATAAAATAAAATAAATAATTAAACTACTCTTAACTTCCCTAAAAATAATTACCTAAGAGAGAAAAATCATAATAATAAATTTAATCAATTTCAGCTCAAATAATCTCCGTAAAGCAATCTTCAATTTATCTCTTCAAATCTGCACAAGATAAGAAAATAATCAATGGCCCTTTGTGCAAAAATATTAAATAAAGATTCAATCATGAATTTCTAAGATTTATTCAATTAATTTTCATTAAGTGTAAAATGGCTAATAAAATAAAATATAATCTAAACAAGCGCAATTAACCATAATTTATCACTACAAAAATTAACTGAAGAGGATTAAAATATATAAAACTGTGATTTATCAACTATATATAATCTTTACACACTGGAGTAATGAACTAATCATGCCGATCCATTCTGGTTTAAATACCATCCATGGACAGAAAGCAAAGGAGTTCCACTTCCATATGTTGAGAAATACTTATAGAAGTACCCACATTTAGTATATGATAGCATCTCAATTAAGACTAATTCTAATAGAAAAATATTTGCGCTAGGAAAAAGAGAGAGGAGAAAATAGACAACATTATGTTGCTCTGCGTGTGTGTGGATATAAGAAGATTAAAGTATTTCTGATCAAAAGAAGAAGATCAAAGTATTTGCCTTTCGTAGTTAACCAAACACATGTTCTATCATAAATGAGAGATCATGTTGTTTTTTCTTTTAATTTTAAATGAATAAGCTTATCTCTCCAATTCTTATTATAAGCCAATTTCAATTAATTCTTTTATATATATATATATATCAAGTAATAACAGCTAGCTCATTAAATATATTTTAAATTAAAAAAGTCTTCAATTTATTCTTATCAAAATTTTCTCCCTACCTCTACATTAACAAATCACTGTAAAATCTCTCTGATCAAACTCTTTCTGAGAATTAGATGCAAGTAACATTGAAAGTACGTAAACTTGTATTAGGCTCCAAAAATTTTATAAACATGTAATAAAGACAAAAGTGATACCCATAAACTCACAATCAATACCATAATTAAAGTACGAAAGAGACATTACATTGCAGAGTGTGTGTGTGTGTGTGTGTGGATATAAGGAGATTAAAGTATTTCTGGCCAAAAGAAGATTAAAGTATTTGGCATCATGAACCCCAGAGATCGATCCGTACGGATAAGAGAAATGAGAGCAATATAATATAATATAATATAATATAAATTCTTTATGATACAGACGCACTCAGATATATATATAGTCAAATCTTGAAGTGAAAGCAAGGGATAAAAACAGGAATGGTCAATGATTCAAGCATGACGGGATCTAACAGCAAATGATCATAAAACTTCCATTCATGTTACAAACTTTCATTCTCCATATATTCTTCGCCAGCCATTCCACCAGCTCTAGCACCACATCTTCATTATAATTATCATCGTCAGTATTATTTTTCAGGGTTAAAGTCTAAATTTAGCCTATATGTTTTACTTATGAGCATTGTTGTTTTGATACAGAACAATTTTACCCTTTATAATTAAAGATATTAACAATTAACGTCAATTTTTTAATGGTCATTGTAAGTTTTTAATGGAATAAAATAACATTGTTACATTTTAAAATTTATGGATCAATATTGAGTAAAATATTGCAAGAGCAACATTGCTTCTACATGGAAACTTCTTGGGCAAATGATCACCTTAACCCTTATAATGTGTGTATATATATATGTGTGTGTGTGCATACTAGAAGGGGCTAATCTCTTATAACGTGGTGAATTAAGGTTCAAATTTTCACTGAGACACGTACACACATTTAATACCAACTCGAACAAAATTGTTTCTAATTGAAGGATGTACATATGCTAAGCAATATATATGTGTGTATGATGGAGAGAGAAGTTATGAACCCATGGCCTCGAGATCATATGGTAGGAGTATACTAATCCAATACTTATCTTTTTAATTTAATTTTTTTATATTTATAAGTTAGTTATTTTACTCTTATATTACTATATCGGAACAAATATTAGATATATGAAATAGTAATGACAAAAAAACTAGATGGAAAAGATGAAAAAGTGGGAATGATGTTGAACAAAGTGGGATTCCTCGCTATCAACCAGATTAGCCCCAGCCAGCCTGTAAAAATAACGAAGCTCTCTGCCAAAAAAGAAGAAATAACATCGTCATAAAGATAGAATCAAACTCTTTTATGGTTCCCTCATTCTTGTGTCTCATTAAGATTGGATCTATTATATATATATATATATATATATATCCAACAACATTGCCTCTCTTTTCACGACTTACTAAGGTTGTGTGTTATGGATATGTAAAATTAATTAATATTGGAAGTCACGAACCCACCGAAGACAAGAGTATCTACTGTAATTTTTATTTTCTTAAAGTACAGATTTTAATCATTTTCATTTAATTTCACTACCCCTGATGTGAAATTCTGCAATTATTAGGGAAGAGTACAGAAAAATTGTAAATTTAAAAAATAAAATTGATTGATATCTTACATTTATTATAGTAAACTCATTTTCCAGCTCTTAAATTTAGAATTAAAGAGACTTGTATGTTTGTGAGAGCATTAAATGATTGCTATGATGTTTCAGAATCAACTATTTAATTCTTCTCGAAGAAAGTTGTTTTTATCATTAATTAACTAATTAGAGTAGCAGCAATAATATAATAAATAAAGCGATCTAAAGAAGTTAGTGATGAAATCAATGAACAAGTGGCAAATATTCCATTGTCGTTGAAACAACTAGACCTAACAATATGTTGGTAAAAAAAAACTAGACCTAACAATATTAATGAATAGGGTCCATAAATAATGTTAGTGACATGCCATGGTGTACCAGTCATAGCCACATGAATATAAACACTACATTTGAAACTCAATATAAGTGTCAATTGAATTTTTTTTATAAGATTAAAAAAAGTTAAATTAGCTACTTAATCATAGCTTATATTCTGAAATGCTTAATTGTGTGATTAGATTATGTATTGGTTTATAAGTCACATAACTTAATTTGAAGAAAAATGATAAATATATTAGTTAATTAATAAGTTTTTTCAATCTCTAAAAAAATCAACTAATGCTTATATTAAAAAGTTAGATTTAAATAACTATAAGGTGTTATGGATCAATAATTGTGAGCATAAGACACCACAATTGGTAATAATATAAATATTCCATTGTGGTTGAAACAACTAAACCTAACAATATTAATGAATAGGGTCCATAAATAAGGTAAGTGGCATGCCATGGTGTACCAGTGATAGCTACGTGTATCTACACACACTACATTCAGTTCTTAATATAAGCTCAGTTGAATTTTTTGATAAAATTAAAAACGTTAAATAAGCTACTTAATTATAACATATATTCTGAAATATTTAATTGTATGATTAGATTATGTATTAATTTATAAGTCAAATAAATTAATTTAAAAAATTATGAATACATTAGTTAATTAGTTTCTCAATCTCTCTAAAATTGCCAACTAATTTTTATATTAAAAATTCGGACTTACTATAAGATGTTATGAATCAATAATTGTGAGCATAAGACAACACAAATATTTTCAGCCGATAAGAACTAAACAAGAGATGGCCCAAACAGAAGCATTCACATGCAACTGTTTGGCTCGAGAATGATTCAAGGATTAGAGGCATATTAACAGGACACATGTTTGTATCCATTTCATTGTCCTGTTAAAAATAATATAAAGGATGTGTTTGGATAGGAGTAGCACAAACCAATGATTATATGAATAGAATTTTTTTTTAGCTTTTAAACTATAATATCTTGACTTCAAATATTTTTTGTGGATAGAAGAAATTGGACTGAGAGAGTTACATTTTTTTTACATTTAGAGCCCGATGAATTTTCAATCTAAAGTTTAAATTAATTGGTAATATTAAATGTGTATTTAATGTTCTCACTATTTGAAAGCGTAAAAAAGAATACACACTTAATATTTATTTAAAATGAAAGCAAAAGTGAAATTATATTGTAATAGTTCCTCTCAAATCAGGTCACATTTCTGCATGAAATGTAACCTATCAAACAGGATTCATGCATAGTACTTTGATTTTGGTTTCGTGTAAAAAAATATAGAGGCTGAATTGCTAAGATTGGCTTAAACAAATAAAAAGAATTTAATGCCTTTTTTAAATAAGTTTAATGTGAAAAAATATACACGAATCTTTTACTAAAAGTGCATTCAGTATCATATGCATTTTTATATGTAAAAAAACCTATAGACATTAAAAATAGAAGAAAAATACTAGAACATTTAAATATAACCTAATGTTATTGTTTTTTATGGTAAAACGTACGCTATTTTGCATGTGCATGCGTATAAAATTAATATTTGTTGATACTTCAACCCAGTTAGTCGATCACATTGTGACTTGTGAGGGACTTCAACCCGGCCTTTTTGTCAAAGAACTTGTGATTGTTTGGGAACTTCATTCCCAAAATGGTGTAGCAAATCAAGATAAAACTATCTCAAAATACGTAAAAACTATCTCAAAATTCATAAAAATCATCTTGAAATCCACGAAACCATTTAGAAATCCGTAAACTTCTTTTTTCTGACAGAACTCATTTTTTCCAACGGAGTTTCCAAAGACGTGCGTCATTTCTGTCAAGTTTCTCGTATTGATACTCTCTCAATCCATTTTGTCCCAAGTATTCATCATTTTTCTCAAATTTCCCATATTGATGCTCTCCAAGAAAAATAATTAAATACAACAACAATTTGAATGTGTCCATATTTTATTTGTAAAGTGAGTAATATTTGCTACTTAGAAAAGCTCATTAATACCACACACAAAGGTTATACTTTTTTAAATTTTAAAAAATATTTTTAATCCCTTGTCCTAAAAAATATTTTCATACAAATACTCATTCATTCAAAGTGAGTGGGCTTTTTTCTCTGAAAAAAATATTCCAACTATTAGTCTCCCAGTTTTTTACATACACATGCTTTTTAATGCCACGTTTTTTTTAAAAAATTACACATGCTTTATTAAGTCACATTTATTAAAAATGCCTAATTTGTCTAATATCTTTAATCTAACCAAATTTACTAAGTATTTTTTTACATTAAGCTTGATAAATATTAATGGCACTTTTTTGTCATAAAATTGGCCGGTAATACTGGACAAAGTGGATTGGGGATAAGGTAGAGGGACCCAATTATTACAAAAAGAAAAAAATAAAAAAAAAATTAAGAGAGAGAGAGAGTTACGTTGGCAGTTGAGGGATAGATATAAAAAAAGTGGCTTTTTGCTTATAGAAGAATAGAAGTATTCCTCAAATCGAGGTGGACGACAAGTTTGTCTCTGCGTTTTGCCTCTCCAATTTGAGAAGAGCTTCAGTTATTTGCTTGTGCTTTGCGTTCTGAGTTTCTGACGGCAGGTCGTTGAGTCGTTGAGTTTCTGTTTCCGGAGGTGACCTACGACTATACACAAGCATGCTTGGGAAGCACTATACTGAAAATTATAGGTTTCGTATTTCCATTAAGATTTTCAATTAAAAATGTATATAAATTTTAATTAAAATAAAAAATTATATAAGTTTTATAGTTCAAATAATAAAAAATTACCTGCATTATTAAATTTAAGAATAAGTTACATGTATATTTTTAATTTGTTAAAATGACAAAGATATATGCTTAATTTTTTAAAAAAAAATTTTACAGAATATCTCATATTAAAAATTAAAATTAATGAATTTTCAATTTTCTGAAATTATATTATTAGAAAAATTTTTAAAAATATGTTTCAAAAATTTATTTTAAATAAAAGTAATAGTTATGCATATTTTTTTTAGTTTTCTTAAATTTGAATCGATTTCTTTACTATAACATTTTTTATATTTTAAAGATAGAAATATACATACAAATTTACACATATATATATAACTTCTATGATATTTGAGACACTTATAAACTCTGCTTCATATATTTATGATAATTCATTATAAATTTCAAAAATTGAAAAAAAAAGCCATAAAGTATTTGTGAAGACTTGAAATATATTTGTATTAATTCTTAAATATGTAAAAAAAACAATTTTATATACTTTTAATAAGATTAAACTTACTTTACTTAGAGATTTAGCTCAAATGAACTAGATCTTGACTGTACCATATATTAAGGTAATCTCACCTTACATGACCACATTTTAAAGCCAAGTTATAATAAAAAGCTCAACCAAATCCTTCATTTTCATTCTCATTCTATTTGTCAACATCCTCTTATCTAAGCTTCACCTTCTTACCTTTCCACCTCTCCTATTATTCTCAACTACACCATTTATCTAATCTATTTCATCAGTTTGTTTAGGGTTAATGTGTAATTTTACCAACAAAATTTTACACTAGAAGTATTTAACACAATTAAATTTTGAAGGATGCAAAAGTATGCACAATCTTGTAAAAATAGTGTAGTTTGAGTGACGCTGTTAAATTAGGTCGAACTTCTATTTCTTTTCCAATATGGGGCCCACTTCTACCTTTGGATCAATTTAATGGGTTACTAAAATTACACCATTTTTAAAAGTTCGTATTTAATTTTATACTATTCAAAATTTAATTGTGTTAAACATTTTTTGGGAATTCATTGTTAAAAGTGCACATTAACCATTTTCTGTGTTTAATTAAATTATTGCATCAAAATTAAGAGAAATACTTACATACTCTGTTAGTGTTAAGTCATATGTGTTATCTTCAATGAAAAACGTTTCAAATGTCTTTTTATTTTGAGTCCCACAAATATATATTATAAAGTGTTATGGAGATAAAGGAATAATCAAAAGAAATTTATGGGACATGAAATTCACGGAAAATGATAATTAAAATATTTTTATTGGATAAAGTATGAATAACACGATACATCCCAACCTTCTTTATGTTATTAAAAAAATTACAAAAAAAAAAGAGAGAGAGAGCCCAACTAATAACTATATGAGTGTGAAGTTTTGGGGACATGCTGGTTATAGAGCGGGGACACCTCCCCCACAAAACTTTTATATACACACACATATAATTTTTCCCTTTAATATTATTCTCTCCCTAATATCTTTTATAAGTGTTTTCTTTCAAATTCTTTTTATCCTATTTATTAAAAATCAACAACATCTTGCTTGCTTGGAGCATTTATTCACATTTTTCTTTTATACCATAATTAGAAAAGAGTATTAATATTAATTGTATGGTAGAGAGAGAATATATAAAGAACTAAATACCAAGTAGGGTTGGACCTTATGGTCCTAATGAAACATAAGGTTTCGAGTCCACGTCCTTGTAAATGTAAAAAACAAATTTGAGAAAATTGTCCCTATTGAGTTTAACAATACTTAAATATGATAAAGTCACATATTCATATATGATAAATAAAAAAATTCTCTTATATAAATTGAAAAATTTTCATAAAATTTATCAAACTTTATTAAAAAAGTAAAATGATTAAACACATAAAATCTCATCCCACTGTTCCCAAATGCATAAGAGTTTGATTGATCTATGACTAGGAATTAAACACAACTTTGGTTCTATTAGAGAGATACAATTTTTTTGTCTTACTCATAAATCACATTACTATATTTTTCAAATGAATGTATGGTTTTATATTTTATTTACCAATGTATAAACTTCGTACTCTTGTGGTAAAGCATATACTAGATTACATGGGTGAAATTAAAAAAAATTTAAATCTCAAGACAAAGTTATTCATATTCAAAAATTTTCTTAATTTCAATATATTACATATAAAACAATTTATAAATAATATTACCTCAATCCCTTACTATAAGAATCAGTTACTTTTTGTTGGAAATAAAAACCCTACATAAAAGTATTTATTTATACATATAATTATATTATATATTATTTTACGAATCAATCAAATTAGTTTAAAGAAAATGATAAATATAAATATTTTTAAATAGTAGTGTAGGTAGATTCCTTAATTCTATTTTTAAATATTATAGGATTAAAGGGAAAATTTTCCCTGGAAGTCTCCATGGAGTTACAATAGGTGCTCAAAAGTTTTTTGAGAGGCAATATTGCCTTATAAGTGTAAAAAAGATGCAATATTGCCATGTTCATTAAAAGTGTTAAGTTTGACCGTTAAATAATTTTGCTTGACTGAATACAACTTTAATTGATCGTTTGTATTCGGTAAGGTTATGGTGACATTGCATAGTTTTCTACACTTTGTAACATTGTCCCCCAAAAAGACTTACAATTCCGTGAATGCTTACGAAGCAAATTTACCCTTTAACCCAATAATACATTTAGTTTGTTTAATTCATCCAATAAAAATTAATTAATTATTATATTAAGTACTAAATATGGCAGTGAAGTCAGGTAACGGGCAAAGATAGAGTAACACATGATTGATATTAATCTATCAAGTTTTGGAAGATGGGAACTTAATTTGTGGTCCCAAAGAGAAACCTCAACCTCCTACCCTATTACGATAAGCATGGACCTAACAAACCTTCACCTTTAAGTTCTTCTTCTTCTTTTTTTTAAACTTTTTTTAAAGTACCATTATTATTATCTTTGTCCTATTTCACGTACAAATATACATGATTAGCAATTAGATTTTTAAATGACTGCTTTTACCCACAAGTGAAAACTAAAGAGTGTTGTACTCTTTTTGAAGCTTCTTAAATGCGAAACTAAATTCTATTCTTTGAAACTTCTTTAATAATTGATGTACTTTAAAACAGCAGGCTACAAAAATTGTTATTTATAGACTTATTTTAACTAATTTTTTCCCAATATTTTAACTGATATCTAATACTCCCTCTTACCCATTTTTTTATGACACCCTTCTAACTACTTCATGATGATTTAAAAACATTAGTTAAAAGTATTTTGTATCATTTAAATGCAAAAAAAAAATTATTACTACTTTTCAGTAGTATCCTTCAATTAAAACCAACCTATCTTAGCTACCTTTAATTTCTTCTTCTTATCATCACTCTCTAAATTACAATTAATATTGGTATTTGTGAAAAAAAGAATTTAATTTAGGATTAGGGTTTTGTATTATACGGACCTTTTCTTAATGTTTTGTGCACGTATTATAATTTTGATTGTTATTTAAAAATTTATTTTTTGATAAAAATATAAAAGAGTGCTATTTACTTGTGTCTTTTTAGTCATTTTTATTATTTGTACAGTTTATTTTTTTTCTTAATTAGTTGACAGAAAATCATTATTTGCATGGTTAAAACTATTTTGACTAATTTAACCCATGGATTAAATAATCCTACTCAAGATCTATGTGTATTGGAAAATACAGTGCATTATTTTATTTTGAAGATATAATTTAAAACCTAAAAAAATACATCTTCAAAATTAAAATTATTTAGATTAAATTCAACCATTACATAATTCAAATCAGAAATCTCTAAGAAATCTTGATATCCCTGAAACTTTGGGACAAAGTTAATGCAATACTGCTATGCTACTGGATTATTCTATTATTTACTTCAATTTATTAATTATATATTAATTCTAACATGCCTAACTTAGTTCCAAAGTTCTTGTCATAAGTGGGGCAGACACTCTGTAATATTCAGCATCTAATTTATGATTTTATGGAGAATTTATGACTACGAATTGTTTTCCCCTTTTTAAAATTATGATCATATACATGTTTTGTTTCTCACTCTTTTATTTTGGTAATTTTTAATACATTTATTTAATATGTAGTATTAGGTAAAAGTATCCGTTTCGCCCTTTAAACCGGTTGCAGTGGTGATTAAAAATGATTGGTCTAACCATAATTGAATCGATGAAACCAATTATAATAAATATAATTTAATTCAAAAATATAAAAATATATAATATCAAAAAAGTGTAATATTTAAAGGAAAAAAGCATTAATTCACAAGTAAATATAAAATATATAAATATGATGGATTGTTATTTTTGAACTTAAAACAAGATTGTTTCAAGCTAAGAAAAAAGGATGGGAAAGAAATGAAATCAATTTTATTTGATTCGCCCAAAATTATTGATCGAATTGGTCATGGAAATGGTTCACCGGCTAATTAGTTTGATTAGCCCATCCATGAGAGTTAGGTTTTAATTCCTCGGTATGAAGTATTTTTACATTAAGAAGAAAAAAAAAATCACAAACTGAATAATAAAAATAAAAAGTCAAATGTAATTGAAATGATTATAAACTTATTTTATTATGAACACATTAGAAAGACAATTTTAGGAAGTTAAATAAATCAAAGTAAATGATTTTCTCATAGGAAGCAAACTTATTTAAATATGCCAGCTAATTTTATTTATCTAAAAAAATATTTCAACTAATTTTCAAACCTTTATATTTTGAACTTGGTTAGTATGCTCATCAAATTGATTAGCTCCCCTAACCCATTAGATCTGAACCATATAGACTTAATTTTGGACAGTCCAGATTTGATTTTTTTTAAATTAGCATTTTTATAAAAAAATTATTATTTAAAAATATGAGAGTTAATAGATTAATTTTATTTTAAATTTTCTATACATTAAAATAAGTTTTTTCTATAGAAAGAAAAAATAAAAAAAATCATATATATACTTTCCAAATCAGATTTAGATGGTTTATATCTAATTTTAAAAAAAAACTTACTACTTTTAAAGACCACCCTAACCAGTTTATTATACCTTTGAAACATGGATTGACAAAATATATATCCGTCATCGCATTATAATAATGATTTATACATCTATGAGCGTGATTTTGTGAAGGTTAAAATGTCATTTTCCTCATATTAATGTTGATATTAAGATATAAGGCAGAAATTACATTTGTCGAAATAAAAATGGCCGAAATTATAGAAGAAAGCGAAGCCGACCGTTGGCTTTCAATTTAATTTTTCCCACAAAATTCTTCTCGCTCCTTTAACTTTAGCCTAATAATGGTCCGACCAGTGGGCCCGTAACGTTTCGTCAGCCTAATAATACAGATGTTACCCGACAAAGCCCGTAGTTTCTACCTCCAATACTCTTCTCTTTATTATATTTATATAATAAATATTTTACCCAAAAATAAAAGGAATTATTATATATGACATAATGTTAAAATATTGACAAATATCATTACAAAGAAATAAAAAATATTTATAGTATACAAATTCAGTTCTTAAAGTATGGGGAAATATCTAAATTGTATTTTATTTTTGTAAATTCTAGATAATGTTTCTGTATTTTATTAATATTTAAAAAATGAATTGCGTTATTTATAATATTTATAATCTTAACATATTCTCTCCCATCTATGTCTATGTATAAGCTTATTGAAAGGTTTATGTTGGTCTTACTTGTAAGATTCTAATATACTTTAATTCCTAAATTTATAATTTTTAAAAACTATTTTTGATGATTGCAAATATTAAAGGAGAGATTTTTATAATGTAATTTGATTGAGTTAAATTTAAGTACTATCGAACTCAAATTGGAAGGAATTCTTTTTAAAAATATTTTCTGCATCCACACATACTCAAATTTGAGACTCCATGATTAAGTGATCAAAACCCCTATACTAAAACCAACGTACACCGTTGAATAAGAGACATTTGAGGAAGATAAACGTAATTTTGTTTTCTAAATAAATAATTCAGCCAATTTTTAAATCTATATAAATGAGTTATTTGATTTATTGGGGGTGAGTAATTTGAAAATGGAGCACTGTGTTATATCTTTTTATTATATATATTGAATTATATGTATTTATATATTAAATAAATATAATTGATATATTAATGACTAGCTTTACAAGCTAATCCTCATCATAATTTCACAAAAGTTAATTGCAATAGAAAACAAAACACAATAATGCAAATATGATGATTATGACGCCAAGAGAATCCAATGATACACCAAGACCAAGTAAAAAAAATGCACTTGATTAATTATATATATATATATATAATGTGAGTGTACTTATTATATTTTGAAGCCATGATTGTGCTGGAATACTTTGACATTCCTTAAATTCTTTTTTAAAAGGAAAATTTACAATATACAAATACACAATTTTGCCTTTTCTCATTTAATTAGCTAAATTAAATGAATTTGAATTATACTTAGAATAAAACTTAGTTTAACTTTCATATTCCATTATATTAAATTTTCTAATCGGCTATGTATCATATTTTCTCATATTAATTTATAGCATAGTGATAATATTTTAAAAATATGATACATGATTAGAGAAATATAATGAATATAAAGAACTTATCCTATTAAACATTTATATAAATTTTATATTTAATTAATATTTATTTTTTATTACATGTCTGTACCCTTTCACTAAATATAAAGACGGAAATATAAAATAATGATTAGATTTTGATTTTTAAACGAGATTTACCTTTTTTTTAATTAACTAATTAATTTACAGAACATAAGATTCTTTCTTCTTCATTTATTTTTTGGAATAAAAATATGACGCATGCAAATTCCTATTTTTAAATTCTTTTTTTCAAACGAGGTGTCATCATCTTTCTTTCTTAAAGTCTTGCGAACGAAGAAGACAGAGTTAGAGAGAAAATCCATTTACTTCAGATCTACTGATTCTGCAAGCTTTCAATTCTCGAGCTCGCGCATGAGTTTTATTGCCTTCAATCCTTTGTCCTTCGTTTCTTGCATCTCCTCTTTCGCCTTACTCTGTTCAGTTGTGCATATTACGTTACCAAGTAATGTGTTAAATATCGCCGGGCCACCACTGGAATTGTCCTCGCGGGCGTTTTGTCGGAATCCCGGTCAATGAGGGTGTTTACCGGTTTAGCTTCTGCGGTTTGATGTGACTGAACCGGGTTTTCGGGGTCAGTGTGACATGTGAAGCTAAGTTGGCGTGGGAGTGAGCGAAAATGTTCCGGTCGACGAGATGGAGGAGCGAGAAGAACAAAATTAAAGCTGTTTTCAAGCTGCAATTTC
This sequence comes from Vachellia pachyceras, assembly GCA_025593235.1. NCBI lineage: Eukaryota > Viridiplantae > Streptophyta > Magnoliopsida > Fabales > Fabaceae > Vachellia > Vachellia pachyceras. The sequence goes on along the minus strand of JANTPZ010000574.1, from coordinate 31,904 downwards.
GTGCTAGTCAGGTAGCTTAAGAGGCATTTCAATTTTGCTATCGCTTTGTTTTTCATATCATTGTGCTGTTATGTGTTTTTCGATTGTGTGATTGACTCACTCTGAGCTCGCTCTGTTGAAGGATAATCGCAATTGTCTAGTGTTGATGAAAAGCCCTCTGACTTCTCTTGGCCGCCGATAAAATTTCATTTTAATTTTTTGAAATTGTTGAATTAGTTTAGAGTCGACGAACTTTCTATGGCTCATGTGGCCTTGCTTGGCCAGCCATTTTTCCTTCGCTGTATCCTTAAGAAATATGATTAAAGAATGAGCAAAAATTTTGTATCCCTCTCTTGAAATTTCTGCAAATTCTACTCAGTTGCTGGAGTAATAGTTGAATTCCAATGTTTTTTGCACAATGTGGTAGGGTTGAGAACTTAGAATTTATATTCACGATTCAGAGATTGGTGTCAGGTGCTGCAATCTGGGGTAAATGCGTTAATTTTGTCTATAACACCGGAGGACGTTGAAAAGCCAACTACGAGATTAGAGAAAACAGCGGTTCGAGATGGAGTCTGTAGATGGGAAAATCCGGTTTACGAAACGGTGAAATTCACACGGGACCCCAAGACCGGGAAGATCCATGACAGGATATATTATTTTGTCATATCAACGGTATAACATTTGTCTCTAACCCATTTCAGCAGTAGGTTTTCGTGTAATGGTTTGCTTATGTCGGAATGAGATATTATTGGGTTCTATCACTATGTAGGGACTAAGGAAAGCAAATTCCATTGGGGAAGTTTCGTTTAACTTCGCTGAATATGCCGAGGCTACAAAACCTTCCACTGTCTCTTGTCAGATCAAGAATTCTCAATGTGATGCTGTTTTGCATGTCAGTACCTGCTCTTATCTGTTGCTTTGGAATTTCGGGAAACCTTATCATAAATTGATGCTCTACTAAGAAAAACGAAAGCATAATTAAATAATTACAGCATAAATTTCAGTAAATTTGATTTTTTTTAATCATTGAACAGGTAGCAATACAGAGGCTACAGGAAAATGACGATAGAAGGTAGGTTATGGTTTGCGTTTTAGTTTAAAGAGTTCATTCAAATTCCGCAGGTTCAGGTGATCGACATTTTCTTTGCTGGGTACCACATGCAGAGAAGAGGAGGAATGCGAAGAAGCCAAAACGAAACCCCAAGATAGAAGCTTAAGAACCTATTTGATTTATGGAGATGCGGATGAAAGCCCTACAAGTAATTCTGCTGGGGTAAGTTTTTCCCTTAGTTGTCTTGGCTTCCCCCCCATGTGCTAGCCTTTATATTCATTTTCCCCTTTCATATTTCTTTTTTAGGCCCCCCGTGGGTGGCGGCTATTTGGTTGGTGAATAATTTATTTAGTACTGTTCAGATATGGAACATTCTTAGGCATTTAAGTCTGCGGTTTAACAGAACCTTGTGAAGATATTTTTCCTTGACGACGATCTTATTTTCATAATTGACACTTTATAAATGTCATAATACAACCATTTCCAATTCCAAGAACTTAATCGGTCATTCTTAGGTAGTTAGTCCTGCACTTGAATAAAGCATTGCGAAGAGTTGTTTCCATGAAAGCGATCATTTTTTTTTCATAATTGAAATTTTCTGAATGTCATAATAGAACCCTCTCCAGTTCCTAGTTTTCAATGGTCAATTTTATTTTCCTTTGCCATTACTGCGATAAAATATATGCAAAGGATAGAAGTCACTCTTTCGCTGTATTACAGGGTGTCTCTGCCAAAGCAATTACCCTTGGAACTGAATTCAGTGCTGATTGTAGGACATCTAGTGGATCTGACCTTACATTGTCCAGTTCTGGCAGCAGCTCAGGACTCGATACTCCCAAAGATCTTGGACTAAGAAATACCAACATCCATCATAAACCACAAGGTTTGGTTTCATGTATTGCCCACACCTCAGAGCCGCAGAAACCTTCTGAAAGTACTTCAACATTAGTGCATGATGAACACCTAAGATTAGACTGGGACTGGTCAGCTGGTTCGGAACTTGGTTTGAGTACAGATGATCTGACAGCTAATGATGCCCTTCCAAGAGAAAGTTCCCTAGAGGCATCAGATAGGGAGGTTGAAAGACTCAAGGCTGAGCTTTCTGGTTTGACTAGGCAGGTGGATGTGACAGGCTTGGAAGTACAGACTCTTCGGAAACAAATTGTGAAAGAAAGCAAAAGAGGGCACGAGCTCTCAAAGGAAGTTATTAGCTTGAAAGAGGAAAGGGATGCACTCCAGACAGAATGCGAGAATCTTCGGTCTTTTTACAAACGTATGGATGAGGCCAAACTTAAAAGCAACGCACAAATGGAAACTGGTGATCTGCGCACGCTCACTGAAGAAATTAGACAAGAGTTGAATTATGAGAAGGCTTTGAATGCCAATCTTCAGTTACAACTAAAGAAGACGCAACAATCAAATGCTGAACTTGTTCTCGCTGTACAGGATCTAGATGGAATGTTGGAGCAGAAAAATAGCGAAATATGTAGTGTTTCCAATAATTACAGACTCAGTAGAAATTCGCAAGAGTTCAGGGGAAATCCCTCCAAATATGGAACGGATGATGAAGAACAGAAAGTCCTGGAAGATATCGTTAAGGAGCACAGAAACATTAAGGAGACACAGTTACTTGAGCAAAAGATTATAGACCTCTATGGTGAAATAGAGATCTACAGGAGAGATAAAGATGAATTAGAGATGCAGATGGAGCAGCTTGCACTTGACTATGAGATACTGAAACAGGAGAACCATGACATTTCATATAAGTTGGAGCAGAGCCAACTGCAAGACCAGTTAAAATTGCAGTATGAATGCACATCTCCTCCCGCTGCATCAGCAACAAATCACTTTGAAACCCATAGCGAGAGTCTGGAAATCAAGAATCAGGGAAAGTCAGAGGATTTCTTTGATTCTTTGGCTACCATTAGGGAACTTGAATCTCATATCAGAAGATTGGAGGAAGAATTGGACAAACATGCTCAATCTTTTGAAGCAGATCTAAAAGCTGCGACGAATGACAAAGCTGAGCAGGAAAAAAGAGCCATCCAAGCAGAGGAAACTTTACAGAAGACCAGAATTCATATTGAGAGTCTTGAACTTGAACTCAGGAAACAATCTGAAGATTTCTCAGATTCTATGGCTACGATTAAGGAACATGAATCTCATATCAGAACATTGGAGGGAGAATTGGAGAAAAAAGCAAAGTCTTTTGAAGCTGACCTAAATGCTGTAACACAGGAAAAAATTGAGCAGGAGAAGAGAACCATCCAAGCAGAGGAAGCTTTGCAAAAGACCAGAGTCCATATTGAGAGTCTGGAATTTGAACTCAAGAAACAATCGACTGATCTCTCAGATTCTGTGACTACCATTAAGGAACTTGAATCCCATAACAAAAGATTGGAAGAAGAATTGGATAAACAAGCACAATCATCTGAAGCTGAACTAAAAGCTGTAACCCGTGACAAAGTTGAGCTGGAGCGGAGAGCCATCTTAGCAGAGGAAGCTTTACAAAAGATCAGAATCTGCGCAAAGAGTCTGGAAATTGAACTCACCAAGCAGTCCGACGAATTTTCAGATTCAATGGCTACTATTAACGAACTTGAATCCCATATCAGAAGATTGGAAGAAGAATTGGAGAAACAAGCAGAGTCTTTTGAAGCTGATCTTAATGCTGTAACACAGGACAAGGTTGAGCAGGAGCAAAGAGCCATCAGAGCAGAGGAAGCTTTACGAAAGACCAGGATAAAAAATGCTAATGCTGTTGAAAGGCTTCAAGAGGAATTTAAAAGGCTCTCAATGCAAATGGCATCTACATTTCTCGCAAATGAGAAGGCTGCCATGAAAGGATTTACGGAAGCAAGTGAATTGCGTGCAGAGAATAATCTACTGAAAGAAATGTTACTCAAGGTCAAAGGAGAGCCTCAGTCAGTCAAAGCACATTATGAGGTGAAACTGAATGAACTTTCCAATCAAATAGATTCAATGAGAGTTAAGACACAACAGATGTTTTTGGAAATTGAGGATAAGTCTAAGCAGCTTGAAAATCAGAAGAAGCACGAGGAAAAAGTTTGCAGAGATCTGTTTGAGGAGATGCGGATTCTAAAGGCAGAGAATGAAAAGCTTAAACAGGAGATTTTGTGCCTCTATGAGCATGTGGAGCAGAAAGAAGTTCTCAGAACCAACTTGGAACTTATGAAGAAATCATCTGAGGAGTCTGAAACTCTGGTGCAGAGGGGAATTGAGGAAAAATATGAGTTAGTTAATACAATTGCTTTATTAAGGGAGGAAGCAGAGCAGTCTCTTGATGAACTAAATAAGATTAGGCATCTGAAGGATGAAAAAGAGGCATTGGCTGAGAACCTAAAATCAGCGTTGGAAGCACTTCAAGCTCAATACAGAGGCTTGAGACATTCTCTTTTTGAGGATGAAGCTGAGAAAGAAAAGCTTAGGAAGCAAATTTTTCAGCTGAAGGGTGACTTGATGAAGAAAAACAATGCAATAGTCAATATTGAGAAGAAGTTCAAAGATAGTAACGGACGCGCACAACTTCCTGATGGAACCAGAGTTGTTCCGAAGAATACAAGATCTTCCTCAAGCCCTCAAAATTCGGAAGAAATGTCTATTCTGAAGGAGAAAATAACTACGCTTGAGGTAACTTCAGCACAGTCTGTAGATAGAGTGCTTGATTCAAATGATAATCCCTCTATTGATGTTTTGATATACAATATACAATTATTTACTTGAGTTTTCCGTATTTTCTTGGGATTAAAGTGTAATTTACTTGTGACAATCGATTGTTCATGGCAGGGCTTGATAAAATCAAAGGAAGCTGCCTTGGAAACGTCAACAACCTCATTTTTGAAGAAGGAAAAAGAACTCCAAGACAAAATTGACGAGCTGGAGAAGAGAGTCGAAGAATTTAATCACATTAGTGCTTTGAGAGAGGTTATAATCCTTTACCTTTATATTTTGCAATGTGCCAAGAATGTGCAAACATTTATGAAATGCTTCAGGCCCCTTGATCATTAGCAAATATTTCAAGTGGCAACAAGCAATTCTTACTTATTTCTAATTAGCTTCTAGATCTATGGCTTTTATTAATGAATTGAATCTATTTAATTATACTCGTGCTATAAATTTACGATGGCATTCTTTTCAAACAGGTTGCTGAGGATAAAACTGTAGCAACTTTAAATGATGAATCTAGAGGGGTAAGGAGTGTAGTTGAGCATCTTAATGGCACAACACATTCGGCTGAAGAAAACGTGGTTGCAGTGTCATCAATCAAGAGGTACAACTACTTCTTACCTTCTTCCTTATCCTTTCTCTTCTATCGTAATGGCATAGTTTAGCATCCCGGTCTAATTAGACAGTGGCTGGTCAATATGTATATGGTATTCTTACTTATAACATTGATAATTCAGTAGCTTGTTAAACTGATTTATTCTTTGTTCTGGGCAGTGATGTGAATATGCCAAAGAGGGAAGTCAAAACATTCGCTATTGATAATGATGGTAGCAATTTTTGTGAGCTATTAACTGAGTTAGGATCACTGAAAGGAAAAAATAAATCAATGGAAAGTGAACTAAAAGAGATGAAAGAGAGATAATTAGAAATGAGTCTCAAGTTTGCTGAGGTAGAAGGTGAGAGACAAAAGCTTGTTATGACAGTACGGAGCCTCAAGGGTAGCCAGAAGAGCTAATTGAGTTCTGCAGTTCAGATATTCCAGCTTGTTTGTGTATAATAGTTGAAGCAGGTAGGTGATCTGGTGTTGAAAAATGGGAATGGGATTAAAATTTAACAAATTAATAATATGTATATTGTCAAGGAAAAAAAAATGTATTTTTCTTCCCTTTTTCTCTTTTAGCTTATTTAATGTTTAATGGCTGCTCAATTGAGTAACCATTTTACAAAATTTTTCCTGTAGGCTGTAATGTCAGTATTATCTAGTGAACAAGAGTGCCCTTTACTGTATTGGCCCGTCAACAATTGATGATTGTGTACTCTTCTTCTTTTTAATTATGTATACATATTCTTTTATTGTATATCAATCAGTCAACTTTTCAAATCTGTTCATACTGGACTTGATATGATTGAATCGGGTTTGACTAATCACTTTTGATCCGACTCCAAACATTAAGAAATTAGGATTATACAACAGACAGACCATACTAGATCAAAGCACAACCCCGAAGCTTAATCAATTTTTTTTTTGGATAGGTTGGGTTTGGCAACTCATGGTCCAGTTCAGACTAGCAGGAACATGATGTTGGTTGGACTTAACTTGATCTACATGATTGTTTCGATTGGTCTAAGTAGTCTAGTATCTCAATTTTTTTTACTGAAAGCAAGATTTTAGCTGTAACAATGACTTTTTTATGATAGATTGAAATTATGCACCTGTCATGGTTAAATGTATATAACACCTTTTTAAAACATCCATGATATTAAAGAAAATATCTCATACATAACAGCTCCGTTTGTTTTGCCCGTTGGCACAATGGGTGTGCTTACCGAGACACTTTTCCTCTCACATAAATTGCCTCGGAATCTGTGTCCGTTTTCCCAACAGGCTATCCAAACGGAGCCAACACCTATTATGGATAATAAAACTTCACTTAATCGTAAAACATAATTAGAAATAACAAATAGACATTCATAATATGTTGTTAATTGAGTATGGCCCTGGATCCACAACACATACATAACAATAAACCCGAAAGAGGCCTTCGGCCTTCATTGAAATATCAATAGATTAGCATTACAAAATATGGGCCATGTCAAGGCAACATGTACTTCTACTCAACGCATATGTAAGTATTTAGCAGAACTATACAATAGAAATAGTCCGAACTCGTGCCTCCGAAACCTTCCTCAAGGCTCCGGTACCTAAAAATGGTTAAAATAACCAATTAGACAAAAGTTTTAACAACCAATAATCCAACTTAAAAGGTATGCCAGCTAGTGCCAATAAGATACTATAATTTTATTTCATAAATATTCATATAACAGCTCATCACAGTTTAAAATATATTATGAATGCATAAAATAGACCTGAAGATCTTTATCTACTTTTCAAGGGGTGCTTACTGCAAATTTCCAATCAATATCCTCATCATAGATGTATTATAATTATCACTAGGTGTGGCATGAATAAACGATAAATTGATTGATTTCTCCCTTATGACCCCTCTCATCTTATCACCTCTAACTAAATATATGGGCTAGTATTTTCCCATATGACTAGTAGTTACTTAACAAACTCACCATTCAAATGGTGTGGATCAGCCAAAATCCACATAGTACAAGATCAAACCATTATTTGTCTCCTTATAATCAATGGGGTGTTATGAGCCTGAGATCCAACCCGTCCCACCCGTTGCTCTGCCCTAACTAGAAAGGAGGGAGTACAACAAGAAGGAAGGAGAATCACACAAATAAAGGAGAGAAGGAGAGGTGGGAAAAGGAGGAGGGAGGGAAAACATGATGCCATAAAATATCAATTATTATTCAATCATCAAAATTGAATACAACTGGATGATAACCTTAGCATTTTTTATATAAAAGCATTGGAATATTAAAAATAATAATAAATCCTAAATCAACTCCTAGAAAGTTTCTAGAATGTTTTGTTATTAACTTCTAGGATTAGGTTGATGCCTATAAATAGCACTTCAACTTATTTACTTCATACACCTTATGATTTGAATAATATTGAGTTCCCTCATCTTCTGAGTTCTCTTCTCCCTTTTTTCGTTTCCCCCTCCTTCTTGTTGTCCTCCCTCCTCTCTCTCTCTCTCTCTCTCTCTCTTCCTTCTATATTATCTCTCTTATCCCCTTACCCTATCCCTTTTTACATCAATTGGTATCAGAGAAAAGTTCCCACTTCTCTTCTGCTTGCATAAGCCTTCCAAACCAGCTCTTAAAATCTCGTTAGCCTTTCAAGTTGTAGTAACAGTGATATGCGTTTTGGAGGTATATTCCCTACTATAGAAAGTTGATTGATATCATATAATTAAATTATCATAGACATTTCATTATCACTTTATTCAAGTGTTTTTAGGTAAATACGACAATGTCTCAAGGAATCACTACTAATGAACTGGGAATCACATATGCAAATTTCTCTAGGATCATTCACACAAGTGAAGATGAAGATGATGAGTTGTATATTCTTGCATAAGAGGGGCAATAAGTTTATTGTGCGAAGGATGAATAACAATTGGATTATGTAAGCAATATGTGTCTATAAGAGAACAATAGTTTTTTTTAAAAAAATGATCAATGCTTAGTAGCAGTTCTAAAATCGTTATCAATTCAAACAAATCGCTGCAAAAAATGTCACCTATATCGCTACTAAGTCCTGTCAAACATCCTACAAACTCTCTTCCTCCCCTATTTTGTTTTTATTCCTCTCCCCCTTGCATTCCTTTTCTTTCACTGCTCCATTTTGTTCTTTCATTCTTCATCATTCTCTCAAGTTATCAATCTACATATTCTTTTTTTAACATCAGGTAATTATCTTATCTTCTCATTTATTTCATTCTACATTTTTCCAAATACACTACCATTATTCTTTTTTCATTTCAGGTTCTTCACATATCTACTTCTTCTTAACATCTTACATGTATTTCAGGTTTTTATACCCTTCTTGATTATATTAATTTATGCAATGCATTTTGCTAATTTAAGGGTAAAATGTGTCACTTATCTCATCATAACTGTAAGTGCTTTGATCTTTAATTTGTTTAATTCATACAAAGCTCTTTGCCTTTGTTTACATGTATTTGGAGGGGATTTAAAGACCCAAAATGAAGCATTGAATGAGCCACAAGTTCATTAAGAGAAAATAACACACTTATGGAGTTGTCTCTGTGTCCCCGGTCATGACCTCGCTTTCTCAGGTTGTAACTTGGATATATTTCTAAGAGTTGTGTGTTTTGTGCCAAGTTGCAACTCTACTATTATAAGGTCGTGACTTCAATGGTTTTTTTGTCGAGACTTAATTGTTTTAGGTTGTGACCTCAACAAGTATAAGTGAACTTTGCATTTTGGATTAGGTCATTCACCTACACATATATGGGAAGGAGCTTCAGGGAAAACATATGCCTCCACTCTGCAGATTTACAGGGGAAATCCCTAGCCACTTCTCTCTCAAGCCTCCACCCATTCCATTCATCAATCTTCCACCTTTCTCCATCTTTACAACCTTTTCTGCAATTTTTTACCAATCAAATCACTTCTACCACATTTGATCTCCATCATATTTTGAATGAACCGGAAGGTGACATTTCGGTTCTATCACTACCATTTCATAATCACAATTTCTCCCTTGATAATTGACAGCTTAACATATCACTTAGGTTAACATTTCTACTGTAATATTTAAAAATTAATAACCAAAACATTCTTTTCTCAATTAAATTTAATCTAATATAATATTTCAACTTTTTAAATATTATAATTAATGATTTTTAATATTCTATTAAGTCTCTTGGACTTTATTAGCGATTCTAAAACTATTACAAAAACAAAACTTTTGGTGGGAAATTGAGTTTCCAAAAATTTGAATTAGCCTTAGTAGTGGTTCGTTAACGCTAAAAAATTTGGTGCAGAAATTTCAAATTTCATTTCTTACACCCTCCAAATTTAAGTGCTAACACTAGTAGTGGTTATTAAATTGCTACGGACATTTTTTCCCAACTTAATTCCTAAGTTGCTTAACAAGGACGATCTTCATCTTAAATTAATGTTTTTTCATGCTTCAAAACTAATTAAGGACTTGCCCATCAAACTCGAAGCAAAGACTGCTAAATTTATCCATCTCTTTACAGCATGTATGTGAAAAATATAAACCAACTATTATATTAAAAGAGAGAAGGATCCATATATATTTATATATCAAAGATAGCATACATAAACTGGGTATTATTTCCTGTACAATAAACTCACATCTACATATTAATCCTAATCCAAATAGTATATTATCTACTGGTTACAAAACTTGTCATCGATCTCAATGATCTGTAAATATATATGAGAATCTCTCTCTCTCTCTCTCTCTCTCTCTGAGCGTCTGAGGTACAAGAGAGCCATGGAGCTTTAATATAATTATTTACATTCTTTCACAGATTAATCCATACACGGTGACGAAGGCCATAATTAGTGAATGATCTGTGTCTTCTTCTACGTCTAACGTTAGAACATCATCACCCAGAACTATTCCATCAGATGACTCCTTCTGCTTCACCTGCACGCATGCATAACAGATTCAATATATATGCCACAATCAATATACATACATACATATATATATATATTATAAAAGATTTCTCTGAAGATATTGAAGAAGCAGAAGAGAATTCCTATATTACCTGAGCAACTATATGTCCTTCCATGTTTACTATTCTGAAGGTGGTTGCTTTGCCACTAATTCTCACTATGCAATACCTTTGGCCACCAACTCGGATCTCACATGCTACTTTCCCCTTCACCATTTTATTACACCTCTTCACTTTGAACCACGGCTTCGAACCGCTGCTTCTGTACCCATCCCAACGTCCAAGCCCTAGTAATCTCTGTTCAAAACACACACAATAAGTAAGAAGTCTAATCTACTCAACATATATCAATATTACTTCTCATACAATCTATTGTAAGCTTTACTATTGATGGAAACTAAGTGGTATATACAGTACGCCTAATCTTTTTCATTTTACTTTCGAGAATTAGATAGGGTAGACACTAATGGGCCAAGGTTAAAGTAGGATTGGACCTACCATCTCATGCTAACAAGAGAGCTTCTATGCCATTAGGCCACAGGACCATTCTCACATATGAATAACTAGCTATTGGAAAAAGATTTCCCATCTCACATATCATCAATTGGCAATAAATACATAGATATTTCTTTTTGGGATCTCCCCTCTTCAAAGAAGCGAGCCAATTGAATATTTATCCTACAAGGTTACATACAAGGCTAAGTCTAATTATGGGGTGCTGGGACTCTTTGCTCCACTTGAATACCTATCTCGGATACATCATAGTATAACTTACTCTTTTAGATTAATAGCGACACTTTCTATGTAAAATTTTAAAAAATAATGTCTAATGAATCAACTATGACTAGTGTGTGTGTGTGTGTGTGTAACTAGGGAGGTAGTTATTAGGACCTTGTGTATGACATAAAGTACTCTGCCTTGGAGATCCATGAGGTTAACTTCTCTTCTACCCTTCCTGTCATAGTTATCAACTCTGTAAACGATGTCGCCATTAGAATCATACACAGTGCAGCCATTAGAGTGCAGTACAAGCGATTTCATCCACAGAGTGTAAGTCTCTTTCTGAGGAGAAGACCTCTTGCAACAACAAGGAGACGAACAAGAAGAAGAAGAAGAAGTACTTGATTCTTGAGGATGAACTCTGGCCATGTTGTAATAACTAACTGAGAGATAGGAATAATAGAGTTATGTGGTTTGCATGTGTTTATGAGAAGGTCTCAGCCACCTTATTTATACACTTTCTTGATGATTCCGCGTAGCACTCCTGGAATATAATAACACACACACACACATTAAAGAAGGAACAGGATAAGCTTGGAATTAATCAACTTCATCTTCATGATTATTTAAATCTGGGTTTGGCTCTCGGATTGCGACGTAGCTTTAATTTATGGATGGTGCACTTATTCATTTGAGTAAATTAGTATAAAGGAATTTGTATTGCCGAAGTGAAGATATGTTTTTTTAGGAGTTTGTCTACATTGATATTATATTGATTCATTTAGTGGTCTATATTTGATCACCATTTTTCAACAATCCTGATATCTGTGTATTTTTTAATTTCCTTTTGATAATTTTTTAGTTAAGTTTTATATACAGAATAAAAAAAATATTCAAAAAGGAAATTGCATTACAAAATAATTTTTAATAGTAAAAAAATTGAATTTGAAATTGGGCTGCAGCTTATTGACTCAAATTGGTACTATGGTATCAATATATAATATAATTTATTGAAATTAAAAAATAAATTAACCGTTCTTGAAGTAGTAACAAAAAAATACAACAAAAAATCCATAATTAATTATTTAAAAACTTTAACATAAGAAAAAATCACTTCTCTGTCATATGTTTTATTTAAGAAAATCTCCAAAGGGGAAAAACAAAGTTTGCCTTTAATTTCATTAATCCAAAGACCCCATTAACAAAATGAGCTTTAATTCTTTTTTATTTTATGTTAGCCAATATACAGAATTATAAATATATTGTGTGGATGATAAGATTGTTCCTAAAACAATAAATTGTGGAAATAAAGATAAACAAAACGTGTAGCTCGTTCTCTTAAATTCAGAGTCATCTGTTCCTAAAACAATAAATAGTGGAAATAAAGATAAACAAAACGTGTAGCTCGTTCTCTTAAATTCAGAGTCATCTGATAACGTTGTATCTATGGTGAGAAATTGACAATTAAACCATTAAGGGTTAATTCAAATATTAATATCAACAATGGGTCCCTTGATAAAGGGGAATAGTATCGTCATCTCCCATTAAACCATAATTTGAGCATTAGATCGATTGTCCACTAATCTAACTTTTTTAATGACTAATTAGTTATTATTAGTTAATTAAGAAGCAGCCTTATATTCCACCATAGGTTTTGGGACGAGTTTTCTGAGGTTTGACTTTGTGTTGTCTGAAATTATTGTATAATAAAATAAAGCATTTCCAAAATGCTTATCCTTTTCTATAGCATTACACCTGAGAAGACAATGGATAGAATAATTTAACTAACAATATGCCTTTATAAATCACTAAGTCCAAATTCTAATTATAATGCAATGACAAGTGCATGAACAGCTCGCACTGTTGTATGTTTCTTTCTATTAAAGTATGAAACGAGTATAAAGTCTCACACTCAGTGGTAGTTCTCTTTGATTGGTCATCTCTCAAAGAGAGAACCATTTTAATAAACACAAATCCTTAGGATAACTATACCTCAAACTCTAGCTGTGGAAGTTGAAGAACACAAGGATTTACAAGATCACCTGGTACAAGAAAACCATCAAATGTGGGACTCTATCTAATCATACCCTTAAACACAGTTATCACTACAAAAGGGGGGAATTTGTAGCGGTTTGTAAAAATGCTACTAAATCATGCATTTATAGTAGTTATCAATCAAACCGCTACTGAATTGCAACACCCATGAGCTACTAACGTGGGGAACAAAATAGTAGTGGTACAAACCACTACAAATGTGGAGCAAAATCGGCACCAGTGGATTCTTTGTTGCGGTTATTGAAAAACAAACCGCTACAAAATGTGAAGAGTCTCTCAATTTGTAGTGGTTTCTTAAACCATTAATAAATGACAACGCTATCCAATTCTATCGTTATTTTTTGTAACAGTTTTTAAGGTCAAACCACTTCAAATTCAAAACGTTGTGTGATTAAACGCATTTTGCAGTGATTTAGACAAACCACTACTAAAAGTTTCATTTTTTGAGAAAGTGGCCGAACTTTATAGCGGTTCAAGTAGCGGTTTTACTAAAACCACTACTTATGACAGTGGTTTTGCCATAACTGTTACTAATGTAACAATTATAAAAAGCTCCCACCCCTAATTTCGCATCGCTGAGATGGTACAAATGAAATTATTTTGCATTACTTATTTAATATTTGTTATTAATATATAACATATTATATATCTAAATTTTTTGTTCCGTTTATTTAGGATGAGGCAGCACAAAGGGATGGTCGGAGGGCCACTTATGGGAATATGTATGTGGCAACCCACAAGCATAATGATCAGACTCCATTATCGAAGAGGTTGAAGAAATTATTGTAAGTAACATGTTTTATTTAATAATTTATTATATTTCCAATAGTCATTTCAATAAAATTTACTTGATATTGTTTTTTTATTCAAGGAGCTTATTCAGTAAATTGATGCTGAGCTTAAGAAGTCCCAAGGGTAATCGATAGACCCCATTGCCTCACTTAAGGCAACCCTGGAAGGTCGTGATCAACATACTAGAAGACTTCCAAGTTTCGGGTTTAGGCGATGATAACCGTTGTCTTCAAGGGAAGCATATATGAAGCCAAAACTTCATCTTCTACTGCTATGTCCCAGGCGATCACATCTAGACCAAGAAGGCATAGCAATTCTGATGTGGATAGAGACTCATTGAGTGCCGAGATCAAAGAGGAGGTCCAAGCACAAGTACACAGGAGCAGGTCCATGTGCAGGTGCAGGTAACTTAGGCGCGAGTGGAGATGTGGAAACAGACTACAAATTCCATGCTATAGATGGCATTTCAAATGGCCCAACTTGGCTCTACTCCTCCATATAGCTCCATCCTATGCTAACCTTCTTCATGCCTCCACCTCCAATAGCTCAGGCTTGACCCCCAAATCCAATAGTCTACTCGGACTAAGACCCTCCCGAGGATCAGGATGACCCCCAACCCCGATAGCAGGATGATTGATCTTTTTTTTATATCGAATACATTGTTTTTAGCAAACAATTGAGTACATTGTTATTTTTGAATAGATTTTTATTTATTTAAATATTTGATATTAAATAGTTATATTTGAATAAGAATTTATACATTAAGCTGTTAATTATTTGAAAAAATTTAATTTAAATTTATATAATGAATATTAATTAATTTATGTGCAATATATAATTATAATATATTTCTTTTGTAATTTATAATTTTTTATATATTATAAAATAAAATATGTCTTTCTAATATTTAGAATTGCTACAAAGCTTTGCAGAAATTTCTATTTTATAGAACTGCTACAAATTTGAATTTAAACTTTTCAGTGGTTCTTGAACGGCTGCAAAATCCAACAATTGTTATAATTTTGAATTCTACAGTTTCGGAATAGCTACAAAATGTAGACAGGAAACTAAAATGTAGGCGGAAAATTTATTTCAATGATCTAATATATTAGTGGCGGTTTTAAAATCGCTACTATATAATGTAATAAAGTAGCGGTTTTAAACAGCGACAAATGTTACTACAAAAAATTCGAAATGCTCTTCTCAATACTAGCAGTTTCACAACAGCTACAAATATTTTCTCGTGGTTCTCGTATTGGCCTTTCTTGAAGTGGTTTTATCAGAAACACTGCAAATTTAGTAGTTGGTTTGACTATGTGTGTAACGGTTCTGTAAAACCACTGCTGAATTAATTACCATAGTAGATTTTGAAACGGTTTTTAGAACCGCTATAATGGGCACTTGTAGCAATTAAAACCATTACAAAAACATAAAAATAAGCGCTACAAAATCACTTTTATTGCCATGTATACAAAAAAATATATTTATCTACAAGATGGACTCCCTTTGTACGTTTACAATATAGGAACTACGTAAGAGACTTTGATTCTTACGCTAAGACATCCATCCACTTTATTTCTTAAATTTATCTTTTTTCGCAAATTAGTTATTCCTATTAATCACTAAAGTTTCTATTAAATGATAGTTCTAATATGTAGTACAAATATTAAAGACGGTACTTTAGCAAACCTAACACATATAAGACTTATTTTTAGGTTACTCCTTTTTTTGGTATTATTTTTTCCAGAGGATTAGATATGTGTGATTGCAGTTAATAAGAATTAAGTGGGGTTTGGTGGTGGCCGTTAATGTAACGCAAGGAAGTTATTCTTATTTAATATTTAGTTATGAGCTATTCCTTAAATAATAATCATACTGTCTCTCTCACTTTTGGGAACCTAAGTGGGGATGTTAGGTTATCGCAAACAAACAAACATATATGTATATATAATAAAAAATGTAAGTGGGATGGGTAGAACCCAATTAGCAATAAAGAGAGCAAAGGGAGGCTTTCTACATAATTCAACCCGAAAACTTTTTAGTTTGTTGTAAATTTGTAATTTGGGCCTCTGGGTCAACGTCAACTCATATTGATGGTATAGAATATAACCTAAGCATATTCAACAATTCAGTTGACAAGTGTGTGTGTGTGTGTGTGTGAAACCTCTTTAAATTCTAAATTGTGTGCGCGCGCGCGCGCGCACATATATATATATATATATATATGAGATAAAATTAAATATATTTTATTGTTACGAATTTCGAAGAGATGGTCAGATGGAAACCTCACTTATGTACCTTGAAGGTAATTCCATTCATAAAAGATTGAAAGAACAAGCAAGAGCCTTTATTAGTATAGTTATTGTTAAAACTAGAAACAATATGGATAGGTTGGTTAATCAGAACTAAATACAAACAGTATATTTATGAATCACACGTTTTACTTATTAAGGGTAGTGTGTTTGATTACCGTTTGTGAATAAGACATGAAAGAGATATAAACATTGAAGCATATATAGAAGTGCACGTGAAAATGATTAACAGAAGTGTGGCAACATACGACACATGAATATATATATATATATCTCTGTGATTATGTATATAATAACTACAGAAGTCAACAATGAAAAGGATATACATAAAATATAACTCATGCTAGGAATTATAATGTTGAAATGCATGAAAACTATGATTCTTGAGGTTTTAAGCATGTTTCCAATACGCAAAATCTATGAATGAGGTTTTCTATGATGGATAAGTGAGTTTGTTCCTTATAATCATGATAGGTACTTGAAGTTAATTAAGCTTTACTTTTCTCTTTTCTATCATATGATTATATTGTTTTAATAAGCGAAGTTTTTTTTCTTAAGCATGGTAGGGTTTCCATTTGATTAGTTAATACACTCTTTCCTACCATGGTTGATAGTTGTAATTAAATGTGTTGTTTCGAGATTAAATAACTGGTCTAGAAAAATTGTTGTTACGATTTAGTACTGTACTTTAAGATTTAATTTGTTTAACCTTTTTACTAGTTGAAATGATTGGAAAACGTTTAATATTGAAGGTTGAAAGTTTTCTTAATCTCTCTAGTAAATGCTAAGGGACTTTCTCTTTTACCATGTTGCAAAGCTTGATTCCTTTTCTTTTATAAAGTGTGCAAGAGGCATATTATCTAATACCTCAAAAGTATCAAACCATCTTTATGAAGTCTAAGCAAAGTACCTTTAATCCAATCCTCGAAATCCATAAAGCTAGAAGTAGGAATCATGGTATTAAAACAACCATACTACATGCTTCTAGTTAGTGGACATGCTACAAGGAGATCATCTAAACTTTTCTGTATCATAGTAGACAATATGACCAATAAAACACGTACAACCCATGAGTTGAGACGGGTTCAAACTATAAAAAAAAATGCAGTCCGCCAAAATGATGGCTGCATGAGCCCAGCCTGTATAATTCTTAGGTTATGCGGGCTCAACCCGTAGTCCAACCTGCCTCATGTTTATTTTTTTAAAAAATAATTTGTAAAATATATTTTTTGAAATGTTATATCTTCATGAGTTACACAACACACAATTTTATATATTTGTTTCAATCTCTTAATGTTATTGTTGTATATATATCAAAAATATTTTAAAAAACGTTTAAGATTAAAATACATAAAATTAATTGAATATATCATAATTGTTCAATAATGTATGAAAGTTCATTCCAAAAATATTTTCTTAGAGTCGATTAACTTCATGTTAATTATTTTTTGTAAGAATACATTTCTTAAAATATATATTAAAAATAAAAAAATTAAAATAAAATGGCGGGCTAAGACGGAGCTCTGCCAGCCTAAAATGATAGTTGCATCACCAAATTGCTTTTTTAACACCCATAAAGAGTCATATGTCTTTTTGATAATTGATGGTTCCAAGAAATAAATTAAAAATAGAAAACAAAAAAGAAGCTTAAAACTACAAGACAGATCATACAGAAATTGTTTTCATGTTATCTTATTCAATCATCAAACCATTTCATTATAAGTAACAGAATCAGTGACACATAAGCAAAATTAACGGTGTTGACATTGGGTTTAGATTCTTTTAAAATTATGGCGATTGATGATTTTAAATAAAGTGAATTTGATAGATCAAAACTATAATTTTTAAATTTCATAGACCAAAACTCAAATCGGTGTAAACTATAAAAGCAAAAGTAAGTTTAACCTTACCGAAGCTTAACTTATAAGACTTGATTGACCAGTCTAGTAAGTCTTATACCAATCCTATCTTTTGACTACACAGGACGAAACAATGTATCTCTTTTCAAAAGATGCATTTTCTTCTTAGTCCTTGAAGACTCGAGGAAAATATACCCAAGCCAATGTTAATTACGATAGAAAAGTAGTTTCCATCGATAATGTAAAATGGCACATATATGTTTGCCATGCACTTACTCTTGATTCCACAAAGTCAATTACCTGCCATGATCAATTCAATTAGTTTCCAAATACTTGTAAAGTCTCAACCTATATCCATAAATGAGTCCGAAGCAATAGTTTTTCTCCAAAATTCTTTGCTACAAACACACACTGTTTATAATAAAACATATTAAGATTTTATGTTTAACAATTTATAACATAGTTTGTGAAATGATAATGCTAATGAAACGATTTATTTAAACAATGCCCCTTACAAATAAAAAAATTATTTCAACCCTACTTATTTTGGTTTACATTTCATTTAAAGATTGAAGTATACTTAAAAAAATGTTTAGAAACACAGATTGATTGCTTTGTTATGTCCAAGTAAGTGCAAAAAAATATTGTTTAGGGGATTATATATGACCATTAGAAACACAGATTAATTGCTTTGTTTTGAATTCTTTTTCTTTCTTTCCATCGAACGTATATGTTAAGCTCATGAGTTTACCATTTGAGTTTTCCTTTTTGTTACATATTCAACTTACAAAATCATGTCAAATCACAATTCAAAATACAAAATCGAACGTATCTACAGACGCGGTTGAATTCGTGAGTTCACTCACTAAGTTTAATATATTTGCATTTCTAATTTGGTAAATCTTGCCAAATTACTCTTAAACTCATACTATTTTCTTGGATTTAATAATGTTTAGTGACATCAAATATGGAATTCCTAGAAATTTTTTGTTCAGTATGATAAAATAAGGGTGCTGAAGGATTTAATTTCAATTTTTCATATTTTAAATACATTTAAATCAATAGTTATAATTTTTAGGGAAATTTACCCCCAGATTCCAAATAACTTAATTAATGAACAAAATGTCCTAAAGATTCATAAAATTACAATCAGGTTATAATAATAGCTGGTCTGATTGTTATTAACAGCTGGTGAGGTTGTTAATGACAACCAAACCAGCTATTATTAGGACCTGATGACAATTTTACCAATTTTTGAGATATTTTGTTCATTAATTTCTCTATTTAGAACCTGATGGTAAATTTCCCTAATTTTTATGTTTTAATTAGATATATTAAATAACCATCTCATGCTAAAAATAAATTCTTACAATTACATCCCTAGCTATCACAAATTCGTTCAGGTCATGGGTTTGAAAATCTTTTGTCTTCCTTATTCAATATTTTTTCCTACATTACCATAATTCATTTCAAAGTTCTCTCTCTCTCTATTTATTCCTCTTATTTAATACTCATTAAATTTTATGAAAAATGTCATTTTTTGCATAGTAATAGCAAATAACCAACTTAACCAAATATCTTAAATTACATCTAGACAAAACTGACTTCAATTAATGGGACTTCATTTGGGCCGACCTTGTTCTTCTTGCGATTCTCTTTTGGGCCTAATTTGCAAATAACTCCCTTAATGGGCCAAATATAGAGTGCCACTAATTTTGGTGTTGAAGTGAAATTGCTCACAAACGGCATTTAAACATATTCAGCCAAGGACCAAAAGGCCTTTTAACCTATTGCTATTTTACTTTAGCTTGAGATATTGGGTTTGGAAGTGCCATTATAACTTTAAATTGTTAGTGTCTACCCTTTTAATTAAAAAAAAGACATATTCAATCAATAAAAAAAGGGTTAGTCCCTTACAACATGATAAATCATGATATGACTCAAAATGTTACTTGGAGAGATACCCGTATTTAATACCTGAAAGTACTTTAAATAAGATCATTTTCAATAGAAAGGTACTCATACTCAGTAAAAAAATGTATCCAAACATCGTCAAGTTCCAGTTCCCTCTTTTTCTTGTAAAAGAGAGAAAGAAAAGTAGCTAATACTAGTTGAATGGAAGGTCTTTCATTTTTATCAATGGCCTTATATCCTAAAGACATAAAACTTCTCATTTCTATCCACGGGCCATTATTGTATGCTCATCTAATTTAAAAATAAAGGCTCAAGGTGTGTTCAATTTTAGCAACAAAATTTTTCGTTAGACATCTTTAAAATGATTAAATTATGAATGGTGTAAAAGTAGATACATTCTTTTAATCCAAAAATAAAAAGAGTGGAAGTTTTTGCTATAACCTTGCATTAAAAAGAAGTTATTACAACTCGATGGCCATGACGAGGGAACAAGATGGATTATATTTTTTTTTTCTCTTCATGTCATCTTTTTAAATTAAAGAAAATCTTGAAGATTTGGTAATTTCAAAATTATCTTCTATTCTAGGAATTTGGACATTTGAATTCAGTAAAAAGTGATAAGAGTCCATCTCAACATATTTATTTTTAATGCACAGCACCATTTCATGTCATCCAGAAAATTAAATTCATATCAATTATTCCTTAGGCAACATGGCATAATCACGAGCTTGAAAACAAATGGCTAAGATGGAATCTTATTATTATTTATTTATTTTACTTCTTACTAAATAAAAATTCTAAATAATTAAATATCTTTTGCCATGTATATAAAAATCCTTTATTAGTTTGCTCATTAATAACTAGAAAAATAAAAAATTTTCTTGCAAAGACTTCAAATAAGAATGGGAAGATTATGGTATGTGCCTATTTAGATTCGCCCTTTTATAAAAAAACTAAATGACGTTATAAAATACAAAATCATGGTTTATTTAAAAAAATTAAAATATTGGGAATTGAAAAGCAATAAAAATATTTACTTTGCTTTTTCCTCTCCAAAGTTAACAGTAACATTCCATTCATTTTTTTGATTGAAAGATTTGTGGCCTATCTATTCAAAATATATAGTGCAATGAAATTCACTGAAAATTTTAAAGAATATTAAGTGTCAATTATCTTGACTCCCTTTTTATTTCTTATATATATATATATATTATTTTCATCTTACCAAACGTACTCTTAATTGCAATAACAAGACATAAAGAAATTGCAATCACAAGATAAAAATTGATATCATGAAATTTGCAAATGATCTATTAATAATTTTTGTGCTTTCACTCTTTTTTTTTTAATTTCTTTCTTTCTTAATATTTAATTGGATAGCCTATAATTATGATAAACATTAGTATAATCAACCTGGTGAATGTCTATATTATTATAATTTCCCATTCTTAAAACTTAGGAGCCAATCCAATAAATATTATTAGATTTGGTAATACTCGAATTTCACTTAATAATTCAGATAAAAAATTTCACTTAATAAAATACTTACTCCCTTTAGTCCTGTATATAATATATGATATAATTTTCTGGTGTGGTATGATCCTATTTACAAAACACATAAAAGGATGTATGAAATTTTAACTAATTTTTTTAATTCTTTCTCTGATTAATCACATGTTAATAACTCTATTAATTATCTCCCAAACAGGGCTCTTCTTCTGTTGTACTCCCTCTTATTCACTCTTTTTTTTCCATAAATAAGAATATTATAGGAATACAGCATATATTTTGTTGTATGTTTATTTAATCAATTTTAATCAACCTCTTTGTCTATATAGTTCAATCATTTATATCTTTTATATATATATATATATATAATCAAAGAGAATGATAAGAGTGTGTTTGGATTAGTTATTGGAGAATATATTTTAAAGAAAAAGTGATAAAAGTGATTTTGGAGGAAAACATCTGAAAAAGTTGAAAAATAGCATTTTAAAAAAAGTATAATTTCCATCCCAACTAAAATTTTGATGGTTAAAAGTTATTTTGTAGAATTTGAAAGTGTTTGTGGGTGGTTGTCTGGCAAAAGAAGTCTACTCTACTTTTGAAACCATAGTTTTAAAATACTTAAAAAAAATCATTTAATGAAGGAAAAATTTATCGTTAAATGACTATTTTTCACTGAAAAATTTTCATTTAGCATTGAAAAATCTTAGTGCCCATCGTTTTAGCGACGGAAAATAACTCCATCACTAAATAACATTTATGTGGTAGTGAAAGTTGCTACCAAACAAACGTTAAATAGCAAATAAAAAAACTTAGGTTGTCCCAACGTGATTTTTTTGAAAGCATGGATTACATACTTGACTTCCAACCCACATATCATTGCACCAAACTCCTAAAAAATCTCACTTAACAATGATGTTTTTGCTTCCTTCCTTCCTTTCTTTTCCCCCTTTCACTTTCTTAATATTCATCAATATAATGTTTTAATTGAAACCTTTTTTTTTAAGGGAAATTTATTGTTCAGTCTCAAATAAGGGATTTATTTATCAAATGGTCCTAAATTTTAAAATATTTAATAAATGGTCCCATTGACAACACCAGGTGTTGTCAATGGGACCATTTGATAAATATGTTTACTATGTGGGACTAAACAGTAAATTTCCCTTTTTTTAATATCAACAAGTGTTAGTCCAGTTACATCTAATGGAAGGGATCAATTCATTTATATATGAAGAATCAATATTTGAATCTTTAATAAATTGTCTCTAGTAAGCATATACATTCACTTAACCGAAAAATATAAAAGATTTTAGCAATTTTAGTGCAAATTTTTGAGTTCGAATCTGTGTGAGTACAAAAATACATCTTCAAAGGAACTATTCCCAATTGGATCGAATATATATAGATTTTATGTCAAGATAATTAGGGACAAATCCATATTAACAAATTAATTGAAGAATAAGATCTGTAAAATGTGAAAAATTAGCTGCATTTACATAATGTGTAAATTCAATTGCAATTATGAAATGTTAGTTACATAATACGGAAGGTCAGTTGCATAGAAACTGACTTACATAAAATTTTCTAAAATTACAAATGCAAATGACCTTCCACATTATACAACTACCATGTGCTTGTTTGGCAACATCGTTGCCAAAACGGTGTACGTAAGTCGAGACAAAACCATCTTGAAATCTGTAAAAACCATCTTGAAATCCATAAAAACCATATTGAAATCCGTAAAACCATCTCGAAATCCACAAAATGCCTCGGAATCTGTAAAATCCATACTCCTAACGGAGTTCCCAAACACACACCATTTCATGATATGTAACTAAACGTTCACATTATATTATATAATTGAAAGTGACTTTATATATTATACAAGTTCTTTAATTAATTTTTCAACTTATCCTGGATTCTCGTTTTTATATTTATGGGTAAAGTTTAAATTTCTTTATCCACGCACGAACTTCAAACAATATAAAGGCAAGATGTGATTGGGACATCGTTGTTGCGTAAATTGCGCGCAACCGAATTGGTTTTTAAGAAACATGATGATGGTGATGATAATAATGTGTCAAAGGAAGGTTGTGTGAAGAATGAAGATAAAGACACAAACACAACATTCACCAAAAGAACACAGTGAAATATTTATTAGTAGGCACGGCTTGTCTTTGTCCCATAAATTTCACTTCGTGGACTGTGCTCGTTTACTTTGGTAAATAAAGTGTCCCATTGAAATTATTGGATTGCGAAATAAAGAGAGAATATTAAAAGGCATAAGGATGGTCGAATGGATATGATTTTCATGAAAAATAAAATAAAAGATATTTAATTTTGGACGTAAAAGCAATATTTGTATGGTGTTATTTATAGAGTGAAGAGAATGTTTTATTTAATCATATGTATCAGTCACTTCATTAGATTTTTTATATAAACGTACAATTTCACCATTTATTTATTATGTACTTACTTTATTCTCACGTTATAATGTGTTTTTTTAAAAACTTCGTTCTCTCAACGGTGCACGTAAACAGAGTAAAACAATCTCAAAATCTGTAAAAATCAACTCAAAATCCATAAAAACTATCTTAAAATCCGTAAAATCATCTAGAAATTCGTAAACTCTTTTTTTCCTAATGGAGTTCCAAAATACACACAATGTATATTACTTTAAGATAAAGTTGCAAAATTGTTAAATTTTAAAGAAGAGTTAACGAGAATTAATATTGTTCTTAATTTATATAAAACGTTCCGAAAGTAATTTATAAATAGAACTATATAAGTATGTATTTAATATTTCAATATAACTTATAAAATAAATTAAGGTTTAGAGTTTTTACTTAACGTCAAGTTGCTCTAGTAACAATGCTGCTTGCCACGTTTTGGATAATGACCCGAAGTCAAGGTTTGTATTTAAATTAGGGTTCATAATTTTCAATTAATGGCAAGCTACCATAAGATCAGCTGTTTAAAATGTATATGTATGTTTAAATTTACTTCAATAAAAAAGGGTAGTATAATTTTAGTATTATTATTGCAAACTAGGTTTATAACCTTTTTGTGGGAAAAATGGGTAAATATTTAGGCAACTATATTTCTAATTTCATATTATTGAAAGTCAATCACTATTAAGAATTTTCAATTGAAACTTCCATATTTATAATTATTTGTATCTTGTGATATTTTAAACTAATCTTTTTTTAACAAAAAAGTGTAGAACATAACTATCGCTCCATCCGATTCACAATATAAATCACTTTAACTAATTTATAATAAACAAAAAACGGTAGCTAACTCATTAAATCTGTCTTAAATTTAACATTTTTCCAACTTTACGCACTTTGAAATGAGATTTTGAAGGAGAGAGAAATACAATGAGTCACATGTAACTATTATTTGCATGGCCAAATTTGACAAATAGTCATTTATTAATCTCTAAGTGATTTATATCATCGAGCTAGGCACTTTTCTGGAGGTATTTATATTATGGACTGGAAGGATTTTTTTCTTAATTTTAACATCGTTCATCACAAAAAAAAAGGCACATATTTTGTTGGAAATTCCTTTGAATTGAAGACAATGAACTTAATGTTGAAACCTAACTTTACCTATTTAGTAATGTGTACATTGTACACAACACGGAGGAAAAGCTTGTCCTTAATATAAAAAGCTTATTAAAATATCCCATATTGCAAAATATATTACCAAAAGTATATGAAATTTGTTTAAGAATTTAAATACAGCATGCTTCTAGATAGTGTAGCTATTTTACGGTCTATCTTTAACTCTATACAAAATGAGAGGCATTTGCACATAACTAGAAATAGGATTAAGGCTTGCTAGAATATCATATTATTAGGGATTTTATATATAATCAAAAAACAAATCAAAGATTGATCAAGATTAGTCAATCAATTATAGATTAATCAATTAATACTATAAATAGACATAAATGTGTATGCTTCTTACTCTTATGTGTGTGTGTGTGTATACACCATTTTTGTGGACATATTAACTGAGGAGTTCAGATTATTTTCTCATTCTCTAATATTACTTTACAAAAAAGTTCATATTATTTCCTCCTTCTTTGATATTACTTTACTTCTTTATTATCACTTTTCATTTAAGGAGTTCAAATTATTTGACCATTTCCCTTAAGTAAAATTAGGGTTTCTTTTCGACTAAACCCTAGATCCGAAGTAATCGATTGCTTGGAGACTTAGTAATAGGGCTGAAAAAAGCGTCAGACACCAGATGATAAAACTAAAAAAAAATTAGGGTTTGTTGTTGCCTTAATTGTCATAATCATTTAATAATTTAAATTTGTTACTTATCAAATTAAGTGTTACTATTTAAATTGTTGTTGTCATTTAATAAATTAAATTTATTATTTATTAAACTGTTGTTGCCATTTTTATTTTTATTTTTCATATTTTAAATTAAAGGTATTTAAGTAATTTTGCTATATAATTTAATCACACATAATTGGGATTTCTTTTCTTTCTCCCAGTTTTATATTGAAAATATTCTCTTTTTTTTATGTTAAAAAGGTTAGATATTTTATTAAAATATATTTGTTATCTTTAAATAATTGGGAAAGGTAGGGGTTGTTGGACATCAGATCAAGAACAGGATGCTTGATGGATAACAACTGTTAGTTGTGGAATTTTGGAAGCAATTCCTACCTTTTATGAAAAGCACTTTCTTTCTTTCCTTAATTTATTTCATTAATTAATTAAAAATCAATCTCATAAAGTTGACCTTCCTCTGCTTAATCAAATGATTAAGACCACTTTAGTCATATGGTGTCTGTTTAGAGTATTGTTTAAGTGGGAACCCTTTGAAGTTTTCCCTCTAAAACCCTATGCAGTTTCTATCATTTAGAGGATTATATTTATCCTTTTTTTAAATAATCATTAAAACAATTTATCTTGACAAATTAAAAGTATCTTTACACAAAATTTATTGTGGTAGGGGAGGGGTATTACTTAATTGTTATCTTTCTATCATGATCTACGATTTACGAGGTATGTAAGATGGGTTTTTATCTTAGCCTACATGATCATGCCTTTTCTAACATTGTGGCAAATATGACCATAACTATAGTTCAACTGAAGCTACAAAAATAATACTTTCCGAGGCTTTTTAATGAAAGAATTAGTTAACTTTTTTTGAGAAATTAAATAGGATAAATAATTACTTTATTACTTTAAGTATGAGATGAGTTTTATTACTAGATTTTTAAATATGAAAAATAATTTCCTTAATTTATAAACTGATATACAATCTAATTATATACATAAATAGGTACTTTTAAGTAATTTATTTATATTTTTAATTTTCTCAAAAAAATCAATATGCTCTTATATTAATGATCAAATTATATAATTTAATTCAAATATACAATAATAGTCATCCATAATCTCGAAAAGAATACTATTTAAATAAAAAAAGTAGTAACCCACAAATAAATATAATCATATAAAACAGAGTTAGTAAAACACAAATATTCTTTACTCCATGTTTTCATTTTTTTAATTCATACTCATTAAGAGAGAGAAAAAATTAAAAATATAATTTAACTATATCAATTTATCCAAAACTCTTCTAATCAACCTGAAGATTGATTAACCATAATACATATGTCCCACCCAGGTTAGATTTTAACACCATAATAACCACAAAATGATATTTTAAAGGTAATATTGCTCCTAAATCGAGTCAGATATGGTGTATCATGAGAAATTATCCTTTTCTATTAATTACTTTGAATTGTATAAAGAACATTTTTTGAATGTGGTATTTTGAGAGAAAACTTTAAGGGACGGATTTACATCTTTAACCTTTATAATTAACAAATAATATAATTTATTATATATTTAATATTTAATATTAATATTAATATTTATGTCATCGATATCAATATGAACTAAATTTTGGACCAACGGGTATTTCTCCAGTTAGCTTTATGTTTGTTTTGAATATTGATATTTGGATTCAGGACCGAATTGTTCATCTATAATTTTAATGCACAATGTTCAGTGTTCACACATTTAAATGTGAAGCATTTGTGTTTGAGACTTAGCCATCATGAAAAAGGAAAATATAAAATACTTAAAATAGCTTACTAGCATAAATATACTTTAAAAATAAATTTTGAACAACTCAATTTCATCTTATTGTTAAAACTAAATTCAAGTCAATTTTAATTTTTCTCATAATAGTCAAACAATTGATAAATAAATATTTTTTAATGTCTGTAAAATAGGGTTATAGTGTAAAATACACATTTACTTTTACTAAAAGTGTTTACAGGACCATATTCTTTTGGGAAATGTGAAAATGCTCATGAACTTTTAAAATAGTTGCAAAAATGTTACGATTATTAAATATAACTTAAAATATTATATATGTACATATAAAATTAGTGTGAGTCTAATCACAAAATTTTTTTACTAGAACATTTATGATTATTTTTACACCTCCAAAAAACATATAACGATTAACACTTTTTGAGTAAAAACTCATAGTTAGTTTTGCATTTTAACTCTGTAAAATAAAACGGTCTTGTGTTGGATTTCCTATATTTCTTTCTTCATTATCTATATGTATCAAAATACTATTTAGTTTTGAATTAATTCACTTTTATTTAACTATTACTCTTTCAAACGAGATATATAAATACTTTTATCGATTTTAATTAAATTATATATTTTAAATGACCAATGTAATTATGACTTGACCCTGATTTATATCATCCAACATTAACCCCAGTTTATTGAACAGTCTAGTTTTTAATGCCTTGGACATGATTAATACAATTTTATGTTTAATTACAGTTTTGTCCCATAACCAAAGCAAGAGTTAGACTTTTTTTTAAAAAAATAAAATAAAATAAGGATAACGTAATTTAGAGTCAGCCTTCCTGGCAAAAAAAAACAGAGAGAGAGAGAGAGAGAGAGAGTCAGCCTTCGTATTCATGAACGCAAATATATATAATACGTTGTTATCTGTTTGACCATGTTATTTTATTATTACAACCTAAAATATTAAAATTAAATTCGCAAACTGGGATTTTAATTATATTTAATACTCTCATAATAACGCGTATTTGGGCATCATGGCATTTTAAACTTAAAGCATAATCTTACACGATTAAATATTTTACAAATAATTATTCAAATACAAAATATTTTGTTTGAGATTCTGTGTGTATATATATAAAATGCATATACGAAGTTTCTTATAACCATTACGTCATATTCTCTGATCACACATCCAAAATTTTTTTCCATGTTAGTTAAATAATAATTTTTAAAGATTAAAGTATACTTTTATCTCTTTAAATTTACACCAAGTTTTAGTTTAGTCATTCGAGTTTAAAAAGTACATTTGTAGTCATTTTATCGTAACATCTTTAGTTTTATTTAAAGAAAAAATATGACTCATCAAATTTAAACTGTGATTTTACAGTTAAATGATCATAAAACATGGGTAAATTTTGAAATATTAAAATGATTATATTGAATATCTAATTGCATAATCACAATTTACATTTATGAACCAACATTTGCCGCTAAATAAAACTAACGGTGTTAAGATAAAATGACTAAACGTATATTTTTTAAATTGAAAGAATTAAAGATAATTAAATTTAATTTAAACTTAAATAACTAAATGTATACTTTAGCCTATTTTAAAATAGGACACATGCACGCATAATTAGAGGACTAAACCACTAGTAAAAAAATATAATATACCTGCGGATTTTTCCTGCGGAAAAAATCCGCAGGTATTTTTCCTGCGGATTTGAAAATCCGCAGGAAATATTAAATTTTTTTTAAAAAAATTAAAAAATTACCTGCGGATTTTTTTCCGCAGGTAAAATTACCTGCGGATTTTCAAATCCGCAGGTAATTATTTATTTTTAAAATAAATTAAAAAAATGATTACCTGCGAATTTTAATATCCGCAAGTAAATTTTAATTTTTTAAAAAATTTAAAACAATTATCTGCGGATTTTTTTCCGCAGGTAAAATTACCTGCGGATTTGAAAATCCGCAGGTAATTATTTATTTTTAAAAAAAATTAAAATAAGATTACCTACGGATTTTTTTCCGCAGGTAAAATTACCTGAGGATTTTCAAATCCGCAAGTAATTATTTATTTTTAAAATAAATTAAAAAATGATTACCTGCGGATTGTTTTCCGCAGGTAAAATTACCTGCGAATTTTAAAATCCACAGGTAAATTTTATTTTTTTAAAAAAATTTAAAACAATTGGATTTAAAAATCCGCAGATAATTATTTATTTTAAAAAAATTAAAAAAATATTAACTGCGGATTTTTTTCCCGCAGGTATCATTAAAATTTTAAATTTTTTCAAAACCATTGGCTCCCGCCATCGCTCTGCTATCGTTCCTGCTCTTGCACTCCGAATGACACTAAATACCTTGCGTCCAGAGCCAGCACCATCTTCTTGCGGATTTTCAACTCAGGTGAGATCTTGATGCGCTTTGCGTCCAGAGCCGGCCATTTCAACTCATGAGTGAAATCTTGATGGGATTTTCGGAATTCATGCTTCAATTTTTGAAATCTTGATTCGAGTGTTGGGATTAGGGTCGAGGAGCTTCGTGATGAGTCGACGAGCTTTCGATGAAATCCACAGCGGGCATTTGAAATCGCTTCTGTAATTATGCTCTCCAGAAGCGGTCAGTTGGCGAGACGTTCTTCAGCTTCGTTGGATCTTCAGCTTCAGTGGCCGATCTCATTCGATGGCTGTTGGGTACGTTCTTTTTGGGTGACCACCGAACTGATCGCCGTTTGTGTATGATCTCCGTTCAGGTAACCTTATTTGCTGAATTTCGAGCTATTGGCAGTGTCTCTGCGTTTCCTACTATGTCTTTTACGCTAGAACTCCTTTAGAAGCCACTTCCGTCGAATTTCACCATTTGGAAACTCGAGTCACTCACTTTTTCAACGCAGGAGTTCATACTCGAATAAAGGATTATACTGCATTCAGGGGCACGGCTTCTCGCTGAATTATTTTAGTTTATCTATATTTTATTTTCAATTTAAATGGTGACTTATTGGCCAAAATTAAATCATCCATGAGAAATTGTATTATTCATCCGCACCTTCATCTTTGGGCTCTGATTAAATTTTAGATTTGTTGTTTTCTTTGGAAAATTGGAAAAAATTTTATGAGTTATTGCTGTTGCCGTGCCTCCTTTGTGTTTACTATTGTTTGGAGTAGGACAAGCTAAAAGGAATGAAACCAACATAATAATTGGGTCGTGCCTATTTTTTCATGACCCTAACGTCAGGAATTTATCAATGGATTGGTTGCGTTTTCAGATGAAAAAGTGGGTTGCTACATTGTATATTTGTACCCAGATTTGGTGGAGTTGTTATTGCCTTATTTTACTTGTTTCAAAAGCCAAGAAGGGGAGACTCGTTAGGAGTGCCATAACATGGCACGTTTAATTGTTACATAATAAGGAAATCTTCAAAAATGCAGTGACTCTGCGTTCATATTTGGGGATAAGATTATCGTCTTGACTGCACTTTTATATAGTATATTTTAGCTGTTGTAGAGGAGTGTGTTTCAATGTTATAGTATGTTTTGTGCACAAAGCTGATATTACCTTCACAAATTAAAACTTCATTCTCCATCTTCCTCTCATTAACATGATCAACCTTCCGGTCTTCACCAATAGAAGTCCTTGTTTTTATTTTAGAATACAGCACCAGTTACTTGCTCCTATATTGTTTAAAAATGCAAGCAATTCATGGTTTATTTTGATCTCATTATATTGGTTATTGCTTGCATACTGCAGCTTAAATGATATGGCGTCCTCACATAATGTTGAGTTGGAGGCCGCGAAGTTTTTGCACAAACTCATTCAGGATTCTAAAGATGAGCCAGCCAAGTTGGCTACTAAACTCTACGTGGTGCGTTCTGTTTTCTCTTGAATGAAAATCTATTTTTTAATTTGCTGCCCCCATCAATTCCCTCGGTCCTAATGGTTGAAATAACATTGTATGAATACATTTCTCAGTAAGGACCTGTGCAAGGTTTTGGAAAGAAGCTGAGCTCAATTATTGATATATAGCCTAGAAGTATTTAGCAATTTGGATGGTGTTCACGAATGAGAATAAGTTTGTTGCCGTTGGTTTAACTCTAAAGAAACTCTGTATATAGGATTTAAGAATTTGGATGCAACTGAAAGTTGTGGCTGTTAATAATGTAGAAACTGTCCAAATGCAAATGTTGAAGCCGAAATTGATTGGAAACCATTGACTCCATTATTCCTGCCTCTTGCTGGTTTCTTTTTTCCTCTGCTGTTAAAATCTCTTGCTGATTCCTGTAAAGCATTAGTTTCTGGAGCAGTGGGGTTAATTTAATGTCATGATCTGTAAGATA
>JANTPZ010000573.1:0-26893 GCA_025593235.1 Vachellia pachyceras | reverse complement strand
TTCCCAAACCTTGACAATTCCAATAAAGGCAAATCGTTGTTCATCGATGGCTGTGAACGGCCAGCCACCTTGCCCTCCATCATTAGAAAATCCATCCCCAGACATCAAATTATTCTTTAAGGACATACCTCTAAACAGTTCCCTCTTCACCTTGTCTTTTTTCTTCTTCCTTTTATTCACGTCGTCTGCATCAATCTGCCCTGTAGCAAACATCAAAGAACCTGAATACTCAAATTGCTGCTCAATAACTCCCAAATTCTGAGTAACACCCCAAACCTGACTATCATTTGCTCCTTGAACAACCATAACACCTTCCAATTCCTTTTCCGCTTGCCCAAGTATTTTTTATGCAGCCTTGCTTGGAGATTCGAATCTGGAGCTCTTCCTTCTTTTGATAGGCGATTCCCACTCTTCATCAGCACCACGCTTTAAAACCACTTGGTTTAATTTATTAGCAAGCTCACCAACTCCTGCTCCATCAACAGGAATAATCGCCCCTTCACTCGCATCATCGTCTTCGGACTCTTCTAGCGGCTCCACATGACACAAAAAACCTTGATCATTAGTCCCAGTCACCCTTGCATTTGATGAATCGGCCTTCCATGAAGGTCTTACTCTTCTAACCCACTTACTAGGTCCAATAGGCTCCCCACTCCAAAGTTTAAATTAATCCTTGGCCCACTCAGCCCTCCTCCACCATGCAATCCATCCATTCAAAACTGGGCCTGAATTAATCATATTTTGTCAAGTGAACTTGTAACATTTTAAGGGAGTTTTGATCCTATTGCTGGGATTTTATTGGGTTCAAATACGTTAAATATGATTAATGACAATTATATGAAATTAAATTTAATCAAGGTTAAATGATTACATTTTTAATCATTTTGTTAAATGATTGATTTTAGGACATTTGATGCTAATCAAGATCAATTTTTATTGTAGGTATCTTTGAAAGAAATTGGGTATTTTATTTCTCCCACATCAATCCCAATCACTTGGCTCAAAATCACACTACAAGGGGGAATACAAACAAAGTTAACATATATTACATTTAACTTAGTTTTATTATAGCCTCACGACAAGGCTTATCAGGGCCTTTATTTTTAATCCATCCTGAGGCCCACTAAACACTCCTTCTCCCCTTATCAAATTACTGCCACCTGTAACCAAACTTTGATTTAAAAGACCCATATTTTCCGAGCTAGGACCTGCTCCTGAAGAGATGGAAACGTCAACAATTTTCAATGATTCATTATTCTTCTCAGGATTCCTTTTAGTATTTGGCTCCACGTGCACAAAATTACTTCGTTTATCTTCCCCATGCACGTCCCTTCCTCCCCCTTTCTGACTTGTCATCTTCCATGCTGGTGAGCCCTCCGACTTGGAATCCCGCTTGGTATTTCGGACAGCGGGGACACTGACACAGATAGATGAATCATAAATCTTCCCTCGCTGCTCGTCAAATTCCTCATGTAAATCACAGGATTTACTATTATGTCCAAGTCTCCCACAATTGAAACAATACTTTGTTAGCTTTTCATACTTTACCTTCACACCAGCATTTTCCTTCTTACCTGGCCGGGGAACACTGCAACCAACTACTAAAGGCTTATGAATATTCAGTTCCACTTTAGCTCTGCAAAAACTGCGTTTAGGACCACTTTTATCATCAGGGTCCTCTAACTCAATGACTTTTCCTATCCTTTCTGCCATCCTCCGAATATTCACTCTTTACATTCCTTCCAGAGGAACATCATGAAACTGTACCTAGAAAATACATGTATTGAATTCAAGTTCACTATCAGTAGTAAATGAAGGTCTATGTTGAAGCGCTAATATATTGTTTCTTATGAACCAAGGACCTTCATCCAAAATTCTCTCAACTTCCTCCCTTTTTTCAAACGTAAAAAAGAATGTATTTACTCCAATATATTTTATTTCTAGCTTTCTTTCCACCTTCCACATTGGAAAAAGAACATCTTTTACAGTACGAACTCCAATACTGATTTGCGATATTATTCTCCCAACTAGAATGTATTCCTCCAAGCATCCTTCATTCACGGTCTTCCACTGAAACTCCAGAACATCTGTCCCTTCGTCTTTCCTCAGCCTTCGTTCATCCATCTCTGTAGAATCCATATCCATCTAAACTCCCAACACTACTCTCTTCCCAAAAGAAGAAAACAAGTGTAGGAAAAACCAGTACACAGACCGAACACCACACCGGTGAAACTAAATCGTCGAGAGCATAGAAAAGCTCTGCAGTGCTCTACGAGAAGAGAGTTATGAAAGGTAACACATTAGACATTACCCCTAAGTAATTATTGCAACCATGGCAGTTGATCCAAGCCCTTGATAGTATATATCTTTAATTCTTTACCCTCACTCCTAATAAATTATCTTTTAAAAAATATGCCAATTTAATTAGTGGCAAATTGGGAAAGGACAAAATTTTCAGACAAAAACAGACGAATGTTTTTTGCAAACTGTATTTTGGCTCCGTTTGGATAGCCCGTTGGGAAAACGGACACAGATTTCGAGGTAGTTTATGTGAGAAGAAAAGTGTCTCGGTAAGCGCACCCGTTGTGCAAACAGGCTTACCAAACGAAGCCTTTATTGTACTACTTTTATAATATAATAGAACTAATTAAATTAATTATTATATGTATAACTAATTTAAAAAATAGTAATTGCCTCTAATATTCATCTAAATGCTATATAAAACAATTAACAAGTTATAATCTATGTGTTTTTTTCCTGTTATTTGGGGGTTGGGGGGGGGGGGAGGTGGTCTCCCACAATTATACATACCCTAAGCTCACACAAGCACACTACAAAACTACAAGAGATGTACCCGCCAAGTATAGAAGAGGTAACCTCTCTTGAGAGGAAGTTGCATAGTGCAAGTAGACAATTGACAGAGGGCAACGTTGTTATAATTCATACATCACAAAATCACTTAAAATAAATTCATTCACTTGCAAGCTTGACTTGAGTCTGCTCTTCACAAAATAGGTGTTAGGCCAAACCCATAATTAAACTTCACAAGTTACAACCAAAAGACCAAATGTTTATGATTTTTTTCCCAATGTAATCCATCACGTGAGTCTGAAGATTATGGTAAGTAGAAAATTGCCAGTCCCTTGCCATCAAATATGTCCTTCAGGCATCATCATGTAAAATATACATTTCTTTTTCCTCCATTGAATAAATTTACATGATTGCAGTGAGAAGGAATTTGATATTCCATCAAAGCACTAAGTTAGGGTTCCATTCCATACACAAAGATCAAATGAGATTTTACAATTAAGAGTAACCATCCACTTAGTGCTTAATTCTTCCACAATAAATGCTGGTGACAATTGCGAGGGGCATAATCCATCACTTGAACCAGTAAACTCCCCCCCCCCCCTTTTCTTTTTCAAGCCTAGCTTGCTTCTGTAACCAAAAAAAAATGCTGGTGACAAGATTGACACTCACATTGCTTTCCCTCTCCATTAAGACTCATCGGCACCAGTTCTTATCTGCAAATTTGGATCGCTTCCTAGTCTTGGGTTTGAAAATGTTTGCCTTGTAGTACTTAAGTTCCTCAATGCTTTCTCTGACGTCATCCATGGCTCTATGTTTGCTTTCCTTTGTAGGTGCTTTCCTCCGATCTGCATAGAAATGATATGCCTTTAGAATAGCTTACAAGCAAAGGGCAGCCAGTACATAAGTTTACCCCCTCAAGTGCAAAGGCTATTTCTAGGATTTAAACCCATAACCTTCAAGTCATATAGCAAAAATCTTACCATTACTCCAAGGCACACCGTCCTAGAATAGCCTAAATGTTCCAACGATTATTTAGTAAATTATTTAGTCACAAGTACCGGAGCTCTATAACAATTTTGGCAGGAGAATCAATTAGAAATTTGACCAGAGTTACCAGCTATTACCCAAAACACAAAATCATTACTGACAATAATTATATAAACCCTCACCCTTGGGGTACCAGCGAAGGCAGAGTGCTTTAACACTACTAACATCAACAAGCACATGAGAGAAGAGAGCAGCTAATTCTGGCATATATTTCTGCACAAGTAGATCAGGTTAACACAGTAGACACTAGAAACAACACTAAAACAAAAGAACAATAAGATGAAATGGAAGCTGACTAACAACTTTTTATTACAACCACATTACACCATTATACTAAAAGAATCATGACCGAGTTGGAGGCAAAAGTTCAATAAGCCATTTCATATGTCAAAATGTGTGGGATTTGGGGAAGTACTATACATGGCAGTGCTAGAGATAATTCTTGGGATCATAGGACTGAAGCCAGTGATCCAAACACTGAATAACTTATTCCCCAATCCCCAGTAAAAATGCATGATTTATCAACACAGAATAAAACTATAAATACTCATTATTATAATTATAAATTATCAAAAGCCAGAAATATATTAAAAAATTTAACATGAACCAAACAATTACCATACAATCTACTTCAAAATTGTCAGAAACAGAATACCTTTAGAAATAGAAGATCCATATATATTGAATTTCCTGCTAGATGAGGTGTATATGAACCAACATTTCTTTTCACAAATTCAATAACCTGTAATATTCCAAGTGTAAAACATCAAGTGGAAATTTAAATTTGTCATCTTCTAAATGAAGAAATTAATAAGAAAAGGGACAAAGCTTTTCAGATGCTTTTAATGCAACAAGTCTAGCATCAACAAAAGAATTACAGGCTACCCCATACAATTTGGCACTGATATAATTGGCTTGATACATGGAGATTTTAAATGCCAGCAAGTACAGTTTCACAAATGGCCAATTTAATGAACCATGGATAAGTGCAGAATTTATTTTCACTGTGGATCAATTATTCTCTCAATTTGAGCGAGGAATTGGACTTTGAAGTCCACAAATGACTTGAAACTTCACTTCTAAAGTGAAGCTTCATTTAATCCACACAGTTTTTACGTCCAATCGCAACGTGGACTACCCAAGGCACAACCATTTGCACTGCATGTAGCACAATTTTTTTTTAAACTCCAGCATTTTATTGATTACTTGGTATCCACACAAAACCACTTAAAAAATATTATAAATCATTTATTGGCAAATAAAAGATAATTTGCCCTTCATATAATAACATTAACTCCATGCCTCTATGCAATTATGCCAGAAAGAAATGTTAAAGGATCTAACAATCCCCTGATGGATGTAAGTAGAAAAGCATATTCTTTCATGGCCATAGGCAATACATGGAAATATAATTTCCATTCAATATGACAAGTAAACAAGTTTTCATGAAAAGATAGCAAATTACAGGGTATAGCATAGCAACTACAAACCTGCTTTTCAGCTTCTCTTTCACCAATGGTACTTTGTAGAACCTTCTTAGTTAACCCTTGATAAATATGAAAAACCATTAGTAGATATCCATCAAGCATATTCAGCTAAACAAAAACCAGAGAGAGAGGAAGAGGAAATAGATATGAAGTACCCAGACATTGCATGTAGAACTTACCACTGGCCGCATGATGACTTTGGCACCAATCTCCCATCTTATCCAAACACTCCTTAGTTTGATGGATGACCAAATCAGGACCCTAAATAGCCAGATATTTATCATTCATGAATATGTTCCGACGATCATTCATCATGGAATAACTCTTTACTTAACAAACACAAATGATTTAATCAAACAAGACTACCACCTCATGCCTCTCCATGAAAGATTTACAAAGGAAAAAGATTTTAATCATTCCTCAAAGGAAGATAACATCTATGGATTCTATCAACTGGATTAACATTAGGTCTGAAGACACTGTTATTTACCCCTTCAGAATATGAATGCTAAGATTACCAGTTGAAACCTCGTTTGTTTGATATTAATTACATGCTTTATTATAACAAATCAGAGCTAATGTGCAATCCCTTAAGTTATGAAATAAGCAAATTTTTCTCACAGATTTTCAGAAGATATGAAAGTTGAAATCAAAAAGATTAGTGGCTGGAACCAGAAGTGAGCAAATTCTCATGAAAAATGCAGTGGTCAAATAAGAAAAATAAGAAAAACCAACCTAAACAGACCATGTACAATCAAGTAACAAAAATACCTCTAATGTTTTGGTTAAACTCCCATCTGTTATTATACAAGCAATCTCTAGTATGCGATCCACTTCAATGTTCAAACCTATGCAGGTACAAAAGGATATGATAATAAAAAGAATATCATCAGGTTAGGGCTCAACTTAAGTTGAAGAACAGATAATAACACAATTCGCAACAAAAGAATACTAGATAAAAATGAGAGTTCCTTTGAAAATATGCCAGCAAGGAGAGGGTCCTCAACCTTATGTCATAAGTGGGTTTCTAACTTGTATCCTGTGATACAGGAAAGGCACAACAAAGAAAGGCAGTGATTCAATGTATATTCTCACAGGCAGAATATACAAAATGACAAAATAAATAGAAAAAAGAAATTTCAGTTAGAGAGGAAGAGATCAAATAAGGAAAAACATTTATGTTTCACCATGTGCTTAGTTTCATGGTTTGAAGCTGACACCCACTTCTGTTTAGATCACACTGCAGCTTGAAATGTTTCAATTGTCGGAAAACATCATTAATGATATAAACAAGATCCTCTCCACCTTGGTATCTTTCTGTTTTCTGCTTTTCTCACATACTTTATTTATCATGTCATAAACAAGGTATTTAGGTGTTTTCTCAGTTCTGGTTCAGATTTCATAGAATTAGATTTAGATTTAAATCACTATTACAAATAATAATATCCAAAGATCTAGGATATTTGGGTAGGTTTGTTACCTCAAAGCTGTATTTAGACTACCAAAAAGAACAATAACCAAACCAACCTTATCAAACTATCATGATTCAGCAAAAGTTTGAAGGACTGAGAACAAATTAATCTCAGCCAATTACTTGCATAAAAACGTTTGGCATCATCAGAATACTGGGTGTATGCTAAGAATTTGGAAGCATGCATGCATGCATTTTAAAGAGACAAGGTGAAGGATGAAAAGACCAGAATTTAATGCAGCATATACTGTTTGTAGACATTTGAAGCATCCATGTGGAATACAAGCTTCAATTTGATGTAACCAATAGCTTATGGGGCAACATTTATGAGGAAAGAACACCCAACTCCCAAGGAAGCTCTAGAAGGGGTCATGTCTTAAGCAAGGAGGAAGAACATGCAGGCCCATAGAAGCGTGAGAATTAAGGTGGAGTAGAGGTAAAATAGAGAAAACTTGGGATAAGGTGGTCGGTGGAAGGCAGTAAGCAACATCTAGAGAAGGCCATTGGGAGAGGTCCTGGCCTCCAGAAAGACCGCCACTTTTTGCCTCTTTTATCTGTTTTATAGCATGATTCTAGTTCTACTACAGTAACACCTATTCTTTCTCTCCATTATTATGTGTAAAATACTCTATTTACAGTCATAAGTAAGATCCGATTTGCAGAATTCTATCATTTAGACAAAGTGGTTTGTGATGTCAGCAAACATGAGGTATTAGATTTCTCCAATTAGCCTCCTCAAAATGATGGTTCATTATTTGGTTATGCATTTCTTCTTTTTTAGGCATTGGTTTAGAGACTAGTAAGATCATATCTTATCCTGCCCTTTTAGATGTTATTGCTCAATCCATACTCTTCTAACATAAACTAATGGAAACATGGTAGTATAGGATATAAAGTCTCACACTGAGTAGAATGGGAAGTTCAATGAAGTATTTAAGTGGGTTGGTTCTCCCATATCAACATCTAACTTTAGGGTAGGCTTCACATCCCACATAACTACCCATCATTGGCATTAGAGCCAAGTTGTCAATCTCCCTAGAAAGGGCTACCCATGACATATCCTAACAGAAATTTGGTAGTATGGGATGTCAAGTTCTACATTGATTAGAATAGGCTGCTCAACGGGATATTTAAGTGGGTTGGATCTCCCAACTCATCAACTAGCTTTAGGGGTACAGTTCCCCATCCTACTTAGTTACCCATTAATCAGTATTAAAGCCAAGTTTTCAACCTCTTTAGAGAGGGCTACCCATGACATATACTGATTGAAAATTGGTAGTATGAGATGCCAGGTATTAGATTGAGTGGAATGGGATGCTCAATGGGGTATTTAAGCAAGTTGATTCTCTCACCTCAACAACTAGCTTTTAGATATTGAGATAATCCATGTGCGATAAAGTGCTAAAATGCCCCAGCCAAGGCACCATCTTAGTATATTAAATTGAGGAATCTAGGAACCAACAATGAAATTATTCCTCAATTGTAGGTGTTGATTCATCCAAAGGCATCATGTCCTTACTGAGTCCATGGTCAAGCTATCTTTATTAAGAAAAGAAACTTTAGATCATCAAGAATTAATATCTCTCGCTGAGTATTTAAATCGCCCTAAGCCAAAAAAAAAATCTTGAATTTGTTAATGACATGGCAAGAAATTCTAGTATTAAAATGAAACAATGAAAGAAGCTAACATACGCCACCATAGCAGAAGATATTTCTTTATGTTTTATTTAACTCTCAACTGATCTAGTTTCTAAGAAAAAGGATCCTTTGTGTTCAGTCTAATTCCACATAGATGTACACCCATGTCACTGAATTTTACTAATCTAACATGGAAGTGTTGCAAAGAGAAGTACCATGCTTTTCAGGTATAAAAGCTTTATTATTTTACAGTGCTTGAGGTTTGTAAAATGTACTGACTAAACAGAAAGAGAGAAGTAGAAATGGGAAAAAAATATTTATGAAAGTAGACAAAAGCATATCCCACAAGCTTACCAGTCATTTCTAAGTCAATCCAAACAAGAGGCAACTTGTATTCACTTGAAGGAGACACAATGCTTTGTTGGTTTTGTTTCTCACATCTACCTGCCTCAAGAAAGTGTATGTTAGTTGGTTGTGTGTCCACTGAAGGAAGAAAAAAAAACATTAATGTTGTTCAACTAAGAATTATTTGCCGATGAACTTTCAAGACAAGATGGCATACTAAAAACAAGGATAAATACTAATTGACTGCATCATATATCATTATGTGAGACTACATAATAATAGTGTGAAAAGTCACTCAACAGCAATATTATTAATTATTAAATGTCATAATAACAGTTTGTTGCCATAAGATATGTAATTTGTAAATAAGTTCTTACGGTAGTTGAGTCATTCTGTTATTTTATTATAATTAAAGGGGCTAGAGTATCTAATTAGCATTAGATATTATAAGATATTACAATTAATATTATAAGACATGAGGATTGAGTTTGGATTAGATATTTAAGGATTTGAATTAGATATTTTGTAGCTCAATCTTATTTTATTATGTTTTGGAACTCATTGATTTCAGTTTCTCTTATTCCCTTTACTCTTCTCTTTACCCTCTTATTCTCTTTCACCTTTCTTTCTACAATCACCCTATCACCATAATTAAACCAACAAAGGATACTAAAGAACAATTGATGGATCCGTGGAGTTTCAAGATCTTGGATTCACCCTAGTCTCGAAAATTATAAATACGTCCTCTGAATCCACAGTAAACGTATGCAGTCCCTTTGTCTCTTAACTTGAATGATGCACAAGAATGTTTTAACAGTAAAAATATTCACATAAACTAACAAGCCCAAAATCATTTAGTCTATAGTAAACACAATTTCCTCAAGCCAAAATTAGCATTAGCTATTGCATTTGGTAACCTACTCAACAACTAACACCATCAAGTTAAAAGGAGCCACTCTCTTTTTTATTCCTTTAAAAAGTATATACATGTTAATTACTTCCAAATTTTCCATCAACTTCGTCAGCATAAAACCATCAAGAAAATATACAGGCTTGTCTCCATAAGTAGAATTCAAACCCTAACAAGGAAAGTACGAGGTGGGTTTTCAAGAAAGAAGTGAAAAAACAGTAGGGTATGCAAAATCAGTGAAATTTTTTAGCAGGAGAGAAACCTGAAGGGCTGGTGCTCCCAGTGGCTGCAGAAGCAATAGAGTTGACGATCACTTTACTATCATCGGCGTCCAGTTCTAACACCGAGAATACGTTCGCCAGCTCCTCCATTTTTGCCAAGAAATTTGGCGTTAAAACACATATCACTCTTTTTTGTATTTTGGTTATAGCAGTGTTTAACAGTTTGCTCCGATTGACACCGAACAAATATAAAAACCTCCGAGTATCCTGAGCAGGGCGGGTCGTGGAACTTGTTATGGTGGGTATGTAACCCGAACAGTTAGGCTCTTTTTGATCTATTTGAATTAGTTTTTCCTTTTTCCTTTTTACTTGAATGGTTGGGATTATAATCCTCAATTTTGTCAACTCATGCCCAAAGTTCACTCCAGGCATATAAGCTAGTTTCATGACAAAAGTTTTACCTCATCTTATTTAAAAATATTTGTATAATTCTTTTTTGGTGTTTTCTTTTTTTTTAGTAAAATGCAGGATATCATTCCTAAAAGTTCAAACATTACACGTAGAGTTAGAGGTATAAATCACCCTCTTCCAACACTCCTTCTTGTATATCTAGAGGGGGTTGTTTATAATAACAAAAGTCCCCCGCTAAACTGTGAGTCATTTTCGCTAATCTATCTACTACCAAGGTATTCTCCCTCGTAACATGGTGTAATACAACACTCCAATTCTGGGAGAGCATTTGACGGTTCTCGTCTGCAATATCCTTAAATGGACGATTACTATTACAACCCTGAGATACTGGATTGATAGCCCAAATGCAATTTATATTAACTATGGTATGGTTATAGCCATGGTTGCAGCATAGCTGCTGACTATGACATGGGCCTTGTCTGCAGCATAGATTTTTGGTGTTTTCCAATCACTTTAAAAGAAAGTATAATTGACTTGAATCGATTTACGTTTCAGGGGCAACAAAAAGATCCAATTCTATTGTACTATAAATCCGCATTGCTTCTGACAAAAATAAATAAAATAAAATAAATATGTATAGCTTATACTCGCGATGGCAATTGATGGCTTAAAAAAATTGATTATTGAGGAGGAAAAAACTTTTTTAGCCGACGGGTAAAACCTCATGTTTTATGGTCAGGAAAGCTTACTTTTAACT
Organism: Vachellia pachyceras; assembly: GCA_025593235.1. NCBI lineage: Eukaryota > Viridiplantae > Streptophyta > Magnoliopsida > Fabales > Fabaceae > Vachellia > Vachellia pachyceras. The sequence continues at coordinate 15,795 of JANTPZ010000573.1, read as the reverse complement.
CTTAGCATATGTCTTGGCCTTGAAAAAACACAAGAAACTTTTTGCAAGTGAAAAGAAATTTTATTCCCAACCAGTAAAAACATACAGCTACACGAGAAGAAAAAGAAACTTCTCACAGCAGAACAAAGAACAAAGGGGGAGATGGCTTAATCAGGGGATATCAAACTACTGATTCTCAGAGCATGGTGAGAATGGTCAGCAAGGGCGAGAGCCTCATTAACTAACCGAGCCGCTGGAATTATCTCATCACTGAATAACCATGCATTTCGTGCAGACCAGAGGCGCCAACAGAGGATTCCAAAGAAGGTACACCAATGAGGATTACTGATATGTGTTTTCATATTCACATGCAGCCAGCTGGTGAAATTTGTTGTGTTAAAACCTGGAAGAAACTGCGCCGGCACAATGAGTGACCAACACGTCTTGGCTAAGAGGCAGTGTCTTAAGATATGGTCGATATCTTCAGTTCCTCTGCCACAACCTGCATATGTGTCATCATTTGTCATGTGTCTGCGCACTCTTTCCTCATTGGTAAGGAGTCTGTTCCTGAGGACCAACCAAAGGAAGGTTTTGACCCTCTGTGGCCCTACCCAATTCCACGCTAAACTCCACACTTCACTTATATCATCCAATTGATCTTGCATCACAAGCTCATAAGCAGGCTTAATAGTAAAACGAGGGCCCCATTGCCATACAATTAAATCATTCCCAGCTTGACTATACGGAGGCCCTATTGATCTGAGGACCTGAAGGATGTCCTGTGGAAGCTTATCATGAAGCTCAACCCACTTCCATTGTCCATCATTATCTACAAGATCACTCACAGTTCTTTTGCATTTAATCTCCAGTGATAGGATAGAAAGCTAGATTTGAAAGAGGTCCATGGTCTCCCACCCAGTTGTCAGCCCAAAATCGGACTCCTTCTCCATTACCAACATGCCATATATGGCCAAGCAAATTATCCTCCCAGACTGCTAGAAGACTCCTCCACAAGTATGATGCACCACGGACACAAAGTTGCTGGGGATCTCTATCTTGCCATTTATACTTAGACCGCAGCACTTGCACCCATAACGAATCCGATTGCGTGAGGACACCATGAGCAAGCTTCATAAGAAAAGCCGAATTTTGGCTCGATAGGTCCTTCCTACCACAACCTTTGTGGCTTTTAGGCTGACACATGTCACTCCACTTCACTAGGGAAATTCTCCTGCGTGACTCAAAAGTGCCCCAAATAAAATTCTTAATAAGGCGTTGAATCCTATTACAAGTGGCACTGGGGAGCCTCGTGGTTTAATAGGAAAATATGCAAGAGATGAAAGCGTTGACTGTACTAATGTAATACAGCCTGCAAGAGAAAGAGTATGAGTTTTCAATCCTCTCAATTTTACCTGTATCCTTTCCTCAATATAGCAGTATGTTTCCTTTGTTACACGTTTATGAAGGAGTGGAACTCCGAGATACTTGCCCAAGCATTCGGTCTTTTGATAGCCCAATACATTGCACGTATGCATGGCAACATATGGCAAGACGTTGTTAGAGAAAAATATTCCCGTTTTGCACTGTTCACCTTAAGTCCAGAAGCTTGGCAAAAATCCTTTAAAAGCTGCTGCATTTGTTGAGTCTGCACACTATCCACAATGTTGAAGAGGAGAAGGTCATCACCGAAAAACAAGTGTGACAATGGAGGTCCTCCTCTCCTCAACTGAATGGCTTTCCAATTACCATCGTTCACCTCTTTGGTAATAGCTTGAGAAAGATGCTCAACACATAGCACAAAAATATAAGGCGAGAGGGGATCTCCTTACCTTATGCCTCGCTGCGGCTAAAACTCACTAGCTAGGTGGCCATTCCAAAGAACTTGCATAGAGGAGGTGCTAATGCAGTGCATTATGAGTCGTCGAAGTTTATCAGGGATTATAGCTTCAATGAGAGTCTCTGCAATGAAGTTCCAGCTTAGCTTATCAAAAGCTTTTTCTAGATCCACTTTAGTTTCCATCCATCCACTCTTCCCACGTTTCCTTCTCATGAAATGAATTACTTCTTGCGCAATTATAATATTATCCGTTAAGCTTCTTCCCTTGATGAAACTCGCTTGCTAAGGACAGATAAGAATAGGCATTATTAGCTTTAACCTATTAGCGATGATCTTCGTTATCAGCTTGTATACTGTTGTACATAAACTGATTGGCCAAAAATCCTTAAGCATCTGAGGGTGCTGCACTTTTGGAATCAGTGTGATGAGGGTACGATTAAAACGGTGATCCAGGCTCTGTCCGTCAAATATCTTTTTAACTTCAGTGTAAACATTATCTCCAATGACTTCCCATTATGATTAGAAGAACATTGCGTGCAACCCATCTATTCCTGGAGACTTTAATGGGTGCATGTTAAACAAAGCTACCCTGACTTCTTCTTTTGTAACAGGCTGATCAAGATTAATTTGAAGAGCTTGAGGAATTAAGGGGAAGAGCTCTGTATATCTGAAAATGGAATTGTCATTTGCCTCTGAAGAATAAAGATATTGAAAGTAGTCTGCCGCCATTTGTGAGAGCTTTGATTGATCTGCCTCGCAGTTTCCCCTGTCATCTTTGAGCAGTAAAATTTTACTACGCCTCCGCCTAGTCAAAGCTCTAGTGTGATAGTACTTGGTGTTACGGTTTCCATCCTTAATCCACTGACTACGGGATTTTTGCATCCATAGCATCTCCTCTTGTAAGCAAATGTTTTCATATTCTAGAATCAAGGTTCTTTCGAGTTCTGTAAGGTAGGCGGAGAAAGGGTGCTGCTCTAGTTGCATTCGAATTGCAGAGAGATGATTTCTCAGCCTCCGTTTATTTCTCCCAATGTTGCCAAAAACCTGCATGTTCCAAATTCTAGCCTTTGCAGTAAAAAATTCAATGTTATCTGCAAGGCACCTATCTTGACACCAAGAACCTGTAACCAAGTTATTAAAATCAGCATGAGTTACCCAGGGTGCAAGGAAACGGAAGGGAGTCTGTCTAGCTGTCTGTTCTCCCGTTTGCGTAATAAGCAATGGTCTATCATCACTTTTCATTCTCGGGAGATGCATTACTACAGTGTTGGGTTGCTGAGTCAGCCATCTCTGATTGCACAAAGCACGGTCAAGCTTACCATTAGCCCACCACGTTTCCATGTGAATCTCGGACCCATGAAGCCTAAATCAATAAGACATGCACAATTGAGGAAATTAATAAAGGATTTGCAGCCTGACCTTATGCGAATTGAGCCACCTTGACGTTTATGACTATGAGTGATTGCATCAAAGTCCCCTGCAAGGAGCCACGGCCTATCACTCGGAACTTGAAGTTTAAGAAGATCATCCCACAGCGTCTCACGCAAAGTGGCATTTGGATTGCCATACACTACTTGAGCAAATAGGAGTTCGCATTCGAAGAGTCTGTGACAAGGACGTGCATGAATTGTTTGTGGTTTTGAAGAATTGTCAAACTGATTTCATCCCTCCATAGAAGCCAAATTCCACCAGAGAACCCAGATGCCTCAATATAATGTGAGTTGGGATAATCCATACGCTTTATAACTTTATCTGCCTACTGACCAGATATCCGCGATTCTGCAAGAATAACAATCTGCGGCATGTAACCTTTGAGCAAGGATCTTAGGACACGATGGAATGGTGTTGATGCTGCCCCTTGGCAGTTCCAAGCAAATACTGAATGGTTCATAGGAAAAGAATATTTTAGAAGTCTCGCCCAGAATTATCTGAGCCATAGTCATCATCAAAAGCTGCCTCTGTTGCTTCAGCAAATGTCGCGTCATCATCCGAGTCGAGAGGGTGTCCTAACGCATTAGAAATGGCCCTAGTCAGTTTCCCTGAAGGAAAGCCCAGACTATCCCTTGATTTGGGCCTGGAGGCCTTAAATTTGGGATAGGGGGAAACGTGGAGGCCTTTTTGGGATTTACTCCTATCTGGAGGCTTGGGTGGAAAAGCCTTTTTCTCTTCTCGCGTGGATTCATTGGGCTTGGGGTAGGGAAGCCCAATCTGAACACTATCATTTCCTAAGCTACCATGCTGTTTGGTCAAAACGACAGCAGAATGGCGCTCAGGTTCTAACGTTGTGGACTGATACATTTCGTTGTATGCAAGGGAGGTAAAGACAGAGGAGGCGGCAGTGTCAGCATGTACCTTTGGTTTCGACGCACCCATGATATTAACAGGTGATTTGCCATTGGTTGTCGTTGACTTTGCCTTCTCTTCCTTCTTTTTGTCCCTTATATATTATTTCCGCATGCTGGCAGAGGGTTACTGAAACTCCATGCTAGAATGAAGGTTGCCATTTTGGTGTTCAATATCAATATCATTATCCAACGTTGTGCACTGATACATTTTGCTGTATGCAGGGGAGGTAAAGACAGAGGAGCGGCAGTGTCAGCATGCACCTTTGGTTTCGACGCACCCATGATATTGATAGGTGATTTGCCATTAGTTGTCGTTGACTTTTCCTTCTCTTCCTTCTTTTTGTCCCTTATATATGATTTCCGCATGCTGGTAGAGGGCTACTGAAACTCCACGCTAGAATGAAGGTTGCCATTTTGGTGTTCAATATCATTATCCAACGTAGCGAGCAGATTAAATTTGTTGGCACCTCTTTCACCTAGACGAAAAGCACTTTGGTCATCCCTTCTAGCTGCTCTGTTGTAGTGTCTGTTACAAGATGAGACTCGCATCCACTCCCCAAAAATTTGACCCTCACACACTCTAGGTTCACGCACATCGTTCCCTAAGGTCGCCGGACTTGTAGAGAATCAACCTGCATAGACATCGGAGCTGAGGAGGGTGGAACACGCTGAGCTTTGAGAGTGCATGCCTCTTCAAGGTTGCCATAGTGCCCACACCCATAGCAAATGGTTGGGAGCCCTTCATACTCCACCAACTGAGTCAGTCCATCTAACTTGATCATGGATACTAACGGTTTTGTCAGATCCAGCTTTACGGCCAGTCGCGCGAATCTTGCCTTGTCAAGTACTTCTGTATTGTAATCAATTTTAAGCACCTTGCCGATAACCTCTCCTATGGCTCTGAGAACACTTTTGTGGTAATAATGGTATGGCAAGCCTGGAAGCCTCACCCATCCATACACCTATTTAATCTCTAGATTCGTTGGTGACATGCTCAGTTCCCATGGATGTACTGTTAGATAATGTCCCAAGATTACCCAAGGGCCTCCTAGCATCGCACTCTAATAATCCTCGGCATTTTCCAGTTTGATCATATAGCAACCTCCTTCCAGCTCTATTAGTTTGAAACCTCCGATAAGCTTCACAGAGAGCATATCTTCGCACGTAAAGTTTCTTGTCAGACGAGCGTCCCAACAGTTTGACTGTTATGGCGTACTTCATACATTGGGACATCACCTCTTGGATTCTCTGAGAAAAGGTTATGGAAGGTACAAGCCCTTCCAAACTTACCTGGACATCTCCCTGTTCAATAGTTACATCAGGCGACAAACTATTGTTTGAGTTATCTATATTAGAAGTCCCCAGGAGCTTATCCTTAAAGGAGTTTATTCCTTCAGCACTGTTTGGTGCTCTCATGAACAACTTAGGGTTAGTAGTTTGGGCATCTTCATTGACTTGATCCATTAGCAGCATCTGAGAGTCATTTTCCCCTTGTTGCCTGCTTACTTAGCCTTCATTTTCACCCATGTCAAAATCATTGGGATCTTCCTTCTCTCGTATTTTAACTTTTTTGGTAGACTTGTTTTCTTTAACGTCAGGCGGACATGCATCCTTCGCCATGAGCTCTACATCTACAGCAGCAGTTCTTCCGAGTAAGCCATCCCTAGCAATGTTCCTGTCGTCAACTTGGCATGCAGGTTCCAGAGCGTTCTCCATCATGTAAAACACACACATTTATGAATTTGACATCCCCATCATGTTAAAAAAAAAAACACACACACACACACACACAAGAAACTTTTAACAGACAGATGGACTTCTCGTTTTGTCATTCATTTATTAATTTGCCAAATTTATCCTTTAATTAATACAATAATTTCAAGCTTCGATAATGCATTTACAGACCAACTTGTTTTGTTCTTTCTTTTTAAAGAAGTTTAGACATGCCATTTTGGGCAGTAATTTGAATATTTGATCACCTAACACAATCAACTTATTACAAGACGTACCATAGTGTTTCACGTTCATCGATCTGTTCAATAATTAAGATCAGGCCAAATCGGCGCTTAAAACGAAGTTCAACGATGCATCATATGCTAATTTATTAGTATTGAATTAAAATAGAGTTGTATAGGACTAAAATCCAAGTGAAAATGCAAGACATTAACAGCACCAAGTAATCATTATACAAGGAAAACAAAAACTTACAAGTCATCTAACCTCTATCAAAACGCTGCCCACAATGACTACAAACAATATTTGGGTTCTCAAACTCCCAGTTTGGCAAAATGGCCGTTCAGGTTGGGGCAGCAGAAAAGGTCACTCACTGGGTGATTCTTTAATAATCGCAAAGTTACAACACACCAGCTTAAAGTATCTATTGCAGAAGCTAAGAAAACAACATATAAACACAAAATCTAAATTCAAAAAGGAAAAGTGTATGAATAAAAAAAGAATTAACCCCGGAGAAGAGTCTCGATGGCCTCGAAGAGAAGACCTGACATTTCAGGGCTGGGAGTCTTGGCTGCACATTTCACACCAGGATTTCCAACTACTGTGGTAAGTTCAATCAAGAATGGTATGCCTCTGGGGATTTTTGTTGAGAAGTAAAAGACATTCTGGTTTGCATTCTTGCGTTTTGCAATAAAAAACATGTTTGATGCAGCCAGATGTTCCACTGTTGCTTCCACACTGCCAATCACTAGGTTGGGGAAGTCCTTGGAAATCTCATTTGAATCCGGAAGGGATCTCCATGTCTGCAGCAGATTTAGTTATCAGGTTCCCCCCATCAATACTGTGGCAACGGTTGCCCTTAAAAAGATAGTAGAAAAGAATTGAAAACAGCATACCTCTAGAAAAGTAGCACGTTCCATTTTTCCATCCTCACCAAAGAATGTGTGCAGGGAGATTTTGTCATTAAAATACCACACAGGTTGTTGATTGTTTTTTACAGCAACCTGCAAAAGTGAGCTAGGAGGACCTTGGGACATATTCTGGAACATTACCATGGGTAATAGTGTCCTTGCAGATGTTCCAGGTTGCAACAGTGGAACCTGATAGGAAATAAGCCGTTTATTAGAACTTTCGCTTTGGTGAAGATCTATTGCAACTTACGGTGATGGGCGCATCCCATTCACAGTTAAAAGGTAAAATCATTAAAATTGGAAACCTTAAGGGGCCCTGCAGCTGCAAGACCAAATGTGTTCTTGTTGAATTGTATCATAAATCCATCGAGTGGAATCTGAGAGTTGTTCTCAAACAGCAAACTGTAAAAAACTTGTCCATCCCTTCTTGTCAGCTGTGCACTGATTTGTAAACCTTGACCAGTTGGAGCAGGTAGCAAAACAGGTAATGGAGGCCTGGAATCAGGGCGGGAGACAAAGTTAAGTTTGATTTCACACAATAAGCAGAGTAGATAATGAAGGTTTAAGAAATCTATTTCATTTAACTTTCCCATCTTCAAGAGTAATACTTTAACATTAAATACTTCCCAAAGAGCTTTAAACAGCTAATAGATCACAATATTACATATTTTATAACTTGCAACAGAATTACAAGGACTCTGTAATCACATGAGCAGCGCACACCAAGATTCTGAAATGAAAAGCATATAGTGGAAAAGTGACTTAAAAGTAAAACAAACCATTAAAAACAATTATCTCTTTATTTCTTACCCAGCAGGAGTAACCGGTTGATCAAGAGGAACAATGGAATTGTTATCCATGCCCATCAAATCACCAAGTAAATCTGGCACAGGAGCAGCTGCAGGAGAAGCTGCCACAGGAGCAGGAGATGCAGGTGCTTCCCTGGCAGTAGATGGTGAAAGAGGGCTGTCGGTAGTATGAGACTCAGAATATCCCACTTCACTTCCCTCGGGATACTCTTCATCTTCAATTCTTTGGGCTGAGGAGACCACACGGGTTACAAATGTATCTGGGGGCTTGTGATACACAGAAGACAATGTAGCAATGTTGGCCAGAAGTTCATCAAGAAGAGAGGAATCAAGCTGGTTTGAATCATCAGTTATCACAGGCTTCTCAGCTAACACAACATCCTTAGCTGCCTGAGGAAGAGAAGTCCATCAATTGCAAAGACTGAGGACACTACTATAGTCAATTGTCAATTTTAGCTGCATGCTAAGCAAATTAAACGTGACTGAACGAAAAACAAATAGGTTGTCCATAAGGAGCCGCCAGTCAACAAGATGTTGCAGCTCTCCTACAACTAAACTCCAAGTGCTCAGATGTTTGAATGGTAAAAAGATACAGTTTAAATAACGTAATTTTGAGAAATAAATGTGGTGTGCCATGGTTTTGAACATAAAAGCATTATTTTTTTTTTAATAAAAGTTTGGGAATTTAATGGAAAGGGTTTCTAAGTGGAACCTTGGGCAACACAAACTCTTACAATGCCATCAACCTTAGGAAATGGAATTCATTTCCATTTGGTACACAGGAATTGAGGTAGGTAGATATGGAAATGGAATTCATTTCCATCACAAGGTTTGTTTGGTACAAATAAAAGGCTTTGGAATCAGATTCTATGCGGAAGCCAATTCAATCAAAAAGCTAGATTTGATTTCCATGCATTAACTCATGGAATTCTGATTTTAGCCTTCTCATTTTACATCCTCATTCGCAAATGCCAACTCCATCAACACAGCCCATCGATAACCCACTGCCACCACTGGCAACCACAACCCACCACCGCTTCATCTTTCTCACTTTTCTCTGACAAGCATAACTGTTGAGATATATTAGGGATATGATTGGTGAGATATATTAGGAATATTATTAGTATTGATATCATTTAGATATATTAGGGATATGCTTAGTGAGATATATTAGGGATATGATTATGATTATGTATTTCTCTTTAAATGTATAAATACCCTATTAGGGTACATCAATGAGAATGGGAATTTCAGAATATTTCTTTTTCTCATCCAACATAGTATCAGAGCCATAAGGTTTTTTTTTCTCTGCCACTTTGTTCTTCTCCCTACGTTGTCCGTTCAGAGGGAGTCTATGCGTAGGGAGTGAGGGAGCCAGGTTTCCATTTTTATCGCACTGTTCACATAAGAGAGGGAGGGAGTTTGTGTGTACTAGGGAGGCACATTTTTTGGTGACACGCATTGGCCCTTCAGGTTTCCCACCCTCAGATCAGTCATTTCCAGGTGGTCCGATATCCGTACGGTGGCGCGTGGTCAAAGTGTGAGATTCACGCGCCACGCTAACAGCAGCGATATGGCGGCGTGTGAAGGCGCGTGTGAAAGCGTTTCCGCCTGATTTTTGCTTCGTTGATGTCAACTGCCTTTTCCGGTGTGGTTAGGCCGGTTTCATGGTTGGGTGGTGACGTATGGTGACTGGGCTTTGACGATTTTTGTCTTGTCTTTAGCTGGCTCCTAGTGTAGCTCCAGCGGTTTCTATTTTGTCTTTTGGCTGGCTCCTGGTGTAGCTCCAGCAGCTTCTGGTTTGTCTTTGGCTGGCTCCTGGCATAACTTCAGCGGTTCCTTTTGTTTCCAGAAGTTTCATCATTTTGCTTGATCCCTGGTGTGACCCTTCCTTGTGCCGGGAACGTGTTGCTGAAAAGTCAATGGTTTTGGGGCTTTATCAGTTTCTGTTGTTTAGCGTTATCATGTCCATTTGGTGTCTATAGTCAATAAACGGGCTACATCCCCTTTTGCATTAGTTCATTTTGTTGTTTGAGGTCCTTGTCCTATTGAGTCTAAAACGGGTCGACTGCCTTTGTAACAAGTTGGGCTTAATTAATATCTACACTCCAACTTGAGAGGGAGTGTTGAGATATATTAGGGATATGATTATGATTATGTATATCTCTTTAAATGTATAAATACCCTATTAGGGTACATCAATGAGAATGGGAATTTCAGAATATTTTTTTTCTCATCTAACAATAACCAAGCACAATTTGGACCTGGTTTCATTAAAGTTCAAGTCTTCTTCACTGTTCTCCTCTTTGCTTCATATTTGTTCTTCTAGATCGTGGATTGCTAAGTGTCCGATTTGTCGTGACAATCATTGCTCAATGAAAGGGTTGAAAATTTTGAACGAGATTTCCGAAGATAAAGAAGATGAAGGTTTTGGGAAATGTTTTTTCCATTTTTAATTTAAAAGAGCATTCTGGTCTTCTTATATAAAAATAAGTCATTTCCATATCATACCAAACATATTTTTAAACCACATCTCCATATCTATATCTATTTCCATATTCATTTACATATCCATTTCTGCCAAAATCAATTCCGTGTACCAAACAAGCCCTTAGAAAATCCATGTAAAAAATTCATCAGGGTTTCAAAGAATGAGCTCAGAAAGTGGGGATTTTTCATCTAGTCAAACACAATTGTCTAATGGTCAACCAGCCCAGAACATGATGTCATCTAAGACAGTGCATCTCAGTTTTAGTCAAGTGCAAGGGCCATGCATATTGTGGATTAGTCTGGTGTAAAGAATTGGGACCCTTTTTCATTGTGAAATTTTGCCAGGCCCCTACCCCTTTCTATCAGTTAGGAAGCACATTCAGAGAGAAGCCCTTGATATTTTCTCATCTCATCTATTCTCAATATTTTGAAAAGAAGCATATCAACTAAGTGGATGCAGATAAGCAAATTGCAAGGAAGAGACCAAATTTCAAATTCAAGAAATCAAACCTCAGGATCAGTTGATAGGAGACGCCAATAAATGTATGCACGATCTCGCAAATCAGGATTATCTGTCTCTACAGTTGCATTGTTTAAAACAACCTGCAAATGCGAACATTTAAGTGGAAGTTGGCATGCTAAGATTTGGAGAATGTACAAACAACATTTATACTGGGAAAAACAAAGAGCCTATTATTCTATTTTCATTTTTATATTATTACCACAAAGGCAACACCTTGATCTTGACTGAGATCAAGACAAATTTGTCTCTTAGATTTCATTCTTCTCGCAGAAGTTCCAGATGTAATCTTTCAAGATCTGTTCTTTACATGCCTGAGTCTATGTTGTTTGTAAGAAGTTACATCTTATTTTAAGAATCAATGAAGAATGCCATATTTTTTCCCAGACCAAATTCTTCTAGCACTTGTTCCAGATATACTCTCAACGATGCATCTCTGATATAAGGTCAAAGTCTTTCTTTTCAGATGTTAATATAGCAACTAAAAGCATACAGGCACACATCTCTACACTGAAAATAGACCGTATCTGTGTGACAAAAAGCCATGAAGATGCAAAAGGAGGTGCAAAGACATCAGTTTAAGATGGGGGAATAAAACTGTGTTGCAAACACATGCAAAGTATTAGACAAAACCTGAATCATCTGCTGAGGACCCTCAGTTGGCTTCTTAAGGAAAAGTTTAACAGTAGCAGTCAGCAATTGTAATTGGACTTGTGCAGGCTCTTCTGGGAAACTTTCCAAAAAACTTTCAAGAAGCTCATCAGCATTGTCAATTCTTTCTGCATATTCACCAATTATCCAAATCATCGATGCCTGAACACACAAGAAAGGGGATAAGAAGATAAGCATGCATAATAACGAACCATGAAAATGCCAAAGACATTGCAGGGGAAGTAGTACCTTGGCCTCTGGCTCATCCAAGGTATCCAAGCTCTCACAAAGTGTTGCAATTATGGACTCATATCTGAAAGGAAGATTGAAGAGTGAAGTACAAAAGTAATCAGTATCACTAACAGTGCAAACTTCAGATCTAAATAAATACAGAAAAAGGAAGATAGCATTACGTATTAGGATATCTTCTAAAGATATCTTTGATAACAATGATTGCCTCTTGAACCACATAATTTACTTTAATCTTGATCAATTCAAGCAAAACACTAATGCATCGTTCAGCTGCTCTCTCTAATTTGATGGCACAACGACCAATTGCTCGAACAGCCTTTCTAACAAAATCTACATCAACTTCTGTAGCATATTCCTTAAATTCCAACAAAACCTGCAGGATTTCAAGGAAAAGGGAAAAACATATCAAAACTAATCCTATAGTTGATCTATTAGATGGTGTGAAGCCGCAAACTCCAAAGGCTTCACATGGAAACAATGTTCTACTGAATTAAATGGCTCATCCACACGGTTACAGTGCAAATCTGCACCAAATGAATGAAGTTATATGCAGGTCTAATTCATGTGACAGGATAAATGATCACCACATGAGGAAATCAAGATTTACTGAAACCAGGAGGAAGGAAGGAAGCAAAAATATGCTTACAACATGTAAAGTTTACCTGATCTATATTTCGGTCTGAAGCAAGTTTGATCATAATTTCTAACTTCTCCATTTTCACATAGATTGGGTCATTGTACTTGCAGAAAAACACCTACACATAGAATAAAACCTCAATAATGGAGAACAAGGTCCAAAGGTATGAAGAAGTGGTAAGCTTCAAGTATTGTGTTTAAATCACCTTTATTTCATGAGCAAGAATTGTTGGTCTTCTTTGTACTATGAGATTGATGTTTCGCAAGGCAACATATTGTATCTCAGGTTCTGCAGACAGCAGAGTCACAAGAGGAGGAGCCATCTTTTTGCAAAGATTCCGAACCACATCAGTACTGGAGATAAGCTCCATTTGTTGAAGGATCATCTGCAAAGTACTTAGCTTTGCTTAGGAAACCTTATAAAATGTAAACTCTGAGACATCAGCATCAACGCATAGCAACAAAATAACAAGTTACAGAAAATACCACCTTAACAGCTGATAGTACAACTGCACAATTGGCATGCTGCAACCGTGGGGTAACCCGTTCTACTATGTTCTCTGCCTCACGAGCATCAGCTGCCTTGTATCGAGAAAGAGCATCCAATATGAAAACTTGACCCCACCTGGTAATGTTAAGTAAAAGCAAGTTGTATAATCGAACCAATAGTTGGTCATTGTCAACGTTACACATCATCAATGGGGACAGGAAGAAATCTTCCTAAACAGAAAATTGAAAAGAATACCGCAGCCTGACAATGCAAATATAAAAGACCTATTAATTCTGAACATATAACTCCATAAGGATAACTACAATCTAGCACCCTATGGAAAATGTACAAATATATAATTAAAGCAGCATGATGGTTATGAATCAAATGTACTGTTCCCCTATGGACCCAAAATGCTGAGAAATTGCATTAAAACAAAAGGCGAAAGTGCTTCTATTTGCAATTACATAAAAACTATAAGATCAGAACTTACTCAGTACATTCATTTAAAGCAGTGAGGAGCTTGGATAGTGTGTGACTAGTGATCTCAAAGATGGGTCTACTGCTATTTTCCTGTATTTCAGCAAGTGCTGCAACAGCATTGGCTACAACCATTGGATTATTATCAGATATCAAATCCTTCAAGGATTCCAAGAAACCTCGATCCTCAACTAACTCTGCATTTATGTCATAAAGTTTGGCAACACAAATAGCTGCTGTCTTACGGACATATGGATCATCATCCTGTTAAATTATAATATCAAAGTATGGGGTCAAAAAGCGAAAACAAAAATAATATGGCATTGTTATCAACATTGTAAGAAAGCATAATAACAGAAACATGAAAAGGCATACAGTGCTGTGCAATTACTTTTAGGCATCTTTGAAGGGGATCACACAGATACTCAGTAATTTTATCAACACGTATGCATCCCATTGTCCGCACAGCCAAAGCACGAATTAGAGGATTTGGATCTTGTGAGTCCTGTGAAGCATTGATTGATAAAATTAAAAAAAAAAAAGATAAAAGTTCACAGCTACAGATTAATTTCTAAGAAGAATGGGTGCAGAAAATTCAATTCAATTCAGGAGCTATAACTTGTGATTTCAGAATAAATGCAGAGTCTATAAAGCAGGCTAAACTCGACTCAAAATACCCCAAAGCAAAGGAATCACTATCTCAAAAATCAAAAGGTGGTTGTGCCTTGAAGCCAGAGGCACTAAATTAAGGGGAAAAGTTCCTTGCATGAGTAAAAATTAACGGAGATAAAAAAAAATAAAGGAAAAAAAAGATGTAGTGAAGGACAACTAAATATCTCCGTTGCATGAATCCCCAAAAAATGATTAATAAAGAATGAACAAAATGCAGATTTTACCCAAGTGGCAAAGAAGAGATCCTGACTAAAGGAAACTTGACTGAGTCATCAATAGGCAATGACCCCTTTCAGCACGTTACCTTGGAGCCTTTGACTCAACTTGATGTTATAATGAATAGTATACACTATGTGGAAGCACAAGATTCTTGGGGAAAAGGGATGTATTGTAGTATAAATGCCGACTCAATATATGCATGCTTAGCCTTTACACTCAAGAACCAAAGTTGCATGCAAAGCTCATAAAGGAATGGGGTAATTGATAGCTAAGCATAAAAACAAAACAACAGTCAACAATCGTGAGGAACAAAATAGGAAACGCTGGTCATTCCATTACCTTCACAAATGTATTCACCGCAAGTATTGCTAGGTCAGGCTGACTTTTTGCATAATTTATCAGATATAGGTAGACCAGCTTTTTTAACTCCAAATTTTCTGTTTGCATGCAATTTACCACATCTGTAAACAATGATGAAACATCCTTTCCAACAGTCATAGCAGCAATCACTTTTTTTACAGCATCTTTCCTTTTATCCTACAAAACACGTCAGAAATGTTAAGGCTCACCTGCTTTCCAATGTAATATGTCAACTAAGCTGGGCCAGCATAACATATTAAAAAGGCAACAAAGAAAAGACCAATAAAGCATAAACAAATATCTGAGTCCTAAAATTTAACTTCCCTTAACCGAAGGACTAGTCCTACAAATTCTCCCAGAAACACCGAAAAATGTAGCAATGCCTTCCATTGGTGAGTAAGAAATCATTACAACACAAGGGGACAGTTAAAGCGCTAAATTTTGGCGAGCCTAAAACATACATTGAGACTTATATCTCAATAAAATTCATCTAAATCTGGATCTTAATAACATAATTATATACTGATCGACCATGCCCACAGTATTTCGAACACAGAATCGAGCTTTTCTAATAATGTGCAATTTACTTCAAGTCCAACTCATTCTCAACCGAAAAACAAAACACTCAGTAAAATACCCCAAGCAACCCAAATAGAATCATATCAGATTATTCATGAAATACCAAGTATTACAATAATACCAAGTATTTCTACGTGGATCCAGAAATGACAGGACTTGATATAACAGAACAACAACCCAGAACTGAAAATCCCAAGGGATCTGCGACTTGTGAACAAATAATTGACTGTGAACACAACGGATCAGGAAAAAAATAGAAATGAGAAAGTACAGAGAGGAACCTTGTACTGGGAATTGAGCTCCTCTTTAAGCTCAGGAATTTCACCCTTCTTGGTTGTGGAGAAGTACTTGGAATCGTTCCTACTCATCTTGCTAAATTTTGTTCGGGTCAAGCCACCCTCTTCTTCGTCCTCGTCTTCTTCCTCCCTGCGAGATCAGTAACGAGAACGGGAAATGGGGAACGGGAATCGATTTGAGCCCCGACCAAAGAGAGGCAATCAGCAAAACGCCGTCGTTTCGTTCCTTCGTGACTTGTGAGACAACTCCCCACCGGGAGCTTTTTAGACCAGATCCAACAAGCTCCCAATGCAGCGGTTAGATGTTCTTTTACTC